>PVJC01021917.1:0-27838 GCA_004026665.1 Murina feae | reverse complement strand
TGGTTGCGGGCACATCCCAAGTAGGGAGTGTGCAGGAGGCAGCTGATCGACGTTTCTCTCTCATCGATGTTTCTAACTCTCTATCCCTCTCTCTTCCTCTCTGTGAAAAATCAATACAATACATCTTTTTTAAAAAAGTTGCCCACTCAATAGCAAGGGACCCGCGTTATTCTCCAGGATGTTTCAGTCTCAGGGCATGAACCACTCTATTCCAGGAATAACCTTCCAAGCATTTCCAGAGAAATTGGCTCCCTGTGCGGGGTTCGCGGCCCAAGAGATGTGGGCAAGGCACCAACAGCATCTGCTTGGAGCTTGCAAAGACACCTTCTTCAATGGGCCTGCATAGCAGTGATTGCTTTCACCAGTCCCTCAAAATTCAAGCAGGGGCCTGAGGTGTTTTGTTTGTTTGTTTGTTTCTAGGTTACCCTCTGCAAATGTTAGCCTAATGTCAGAGGCACAAGCAATGTTGGAAGTATATTCATGTCTGCCATTAGGCATAATTTCCTGACAGTATAGTTTTCCCACAACCCCATTTATTGCATATAACATACAGCATTATTTATGAAACTTCCTAGTCTAACCTGGAATTTCGTCCCAGAGGATGTGTCTATTGGTCCTACAGTGTAAATGAGAGCCTGGAAAAGCTTACTCGCATGTGAAATATTTTCCTTTCGTTTTATTTTTCTCATGTTTAGTTAACTCAACATCTTAGATTTAAAATTTCTGAAATTCTATGCAAAACCAAGAAATAATCATAAAACATTTACATGATAGTCATGGAAGATTTGTTTAAAATAGAGAAGCATTCCAAATACCCAATAATAGGGGAATGGAAGTATAAATCATGGTATAGTTACACGATAGAAGACCACAAAATTACTGAAAGCCATACCAAAGAAGAATAATTAATAATGTGGAAAATATTTGAGTTAAATGAAAATAAAACATGGATTGTGAGTTCTATCCCATCTTATGAAGGAGTATAATTGTGCATAAGAACTAGCTTTATGGGGATCCCATATTTACATTGTTACTGCTGGGTGGCTTGGGTGTTTGAATTATAGATGATATCTTTAAGACGTTCTTTTCTCCTTTTTATTTTTAATTTTTCTACGATAAACCTATGCTTCCTTTAGAATAAGGGCTACTTAATAGATAATATCAACATAAATGGATTTGCTATTAGTCATAGTTATTTAAACATTTTTCAAGGTTTCTCCCCACTCATATAGTTATCTATTTTTCTTACATTTTCCCCTAAATTTATTATCTGAATATTCAAATAAAATATGAAAATACCTATTTTTATCACTATTTTTAAAATGGGGGCTATCTCCAATAATCATTAAATAATATTTCACTTTTGTAAAAACCGAAGGATCTCCAGTCTACATAGAGGTTTGATATTTTTAAACTTCACTTCTAATATTTCTAAACCCTTCCTTAATTATTCTTTACATGGTGATATGTAACTTAGAATACTATACCAACTGTTTTAGGAATATGTATTTTAACACATAAATATACAATGTAATAATAATAGCAAATACCTTATAACCCATACTACACATAAAATATTGTTTTAAGTACTTTATGTATTGTTAACAAATCACAAATGAACTTTGAAGATCATGTACTTTAAACTGAAGACAAAAGAAAATAGTAAATGACTTGATAATCATCTTCTTTTATAAGTGCCTTAATCATCTTTAATTAACATGAAATCATCTAGAAATTTTCATACGAAGCAGCAAGATGTGTACTGTTTCATGGGTTACAAAATAAGACACTGGTGGTGGCCACAGGATACCAGAAGAGAATGAAATATGAAAAATTTAGTTAATCATCTGGTTGTTTTGTGAGATGATGATGAACTTCATCAAGATGTTTATCCAATGTGCTCATTTCTTCTCCTGAGGTGAGGTATTACATAGGTAAAGTCAGTCATAAGGTGTGGAAATCACTCTTAATGTCATGAGTAAGATTAGCATTCCCTCTCACCTCTTTCTTTACTTCTACTTCATCTTCCAGTGTCAAAGCAGCCAGTTGCTTAGCTCTCTGCTCCATCAGATTCACATATCGAATTGGATTTGACAAAGCTTCAATCACATCTAAATAGTGAAGAGATGTTTTAGATGAAAGATCTTGAACTACTGATTATCCACTATCCATCTACTCACCTATCCATCTACCAGTTCATAATTCATTTGCCATTCTTCCATCTACCAGTATAATTACCCACTCATTCATCCAACATTTTAAAAATGAACAAGCGTTAAGACCCTCTGCTGAAACTCCAGAAAGAGAGCCCTCAATGAAGGGCAGCTCTGAGAGCCAAACGCGACAGGCTCCAAATCAGGGTGTCTCAATGCTCCATATCATTCAGTTTATTTTCAAGGGTCCTGTCCATTCCAGGGACCTGAGTTTGGCCCAAATGATGTTTCACAAGTGGAGACCTTTCACATAAAAAGCTTGTTTTCCAGATGACTGAAATAAGCAGAAGATTTAGCAATGTGGGTCTAGCTGGAGTTGAATGTGGCTGCCATCTTTAGGCAGGGCACATGCTCCAAGTTTGCCACAGTCTTCTAATTTTTTTTATTAATCCTCAACTGACAATATTCCCTCCCCCCCATTGATTTTTAGAGACAATGGAAGGGAGGGGGAGAGACACAGAGAGAGAAACATCAATGTGAGAGAGACACATCAATTGGTTGCCTCCTGCATGCACCCAGACCAGGGTGGGAAGCCAGCCTGCAATGGAGGTGTGTGCCTTTGACAGGAATGAAACTCCCAACCCTTCAGTCTGTGGGCCAATGCTCTAACCACTGAGAAAAACAAGCCAGGGCATGCCACAGTCTTCTCTACTCCTTGGTATATTATACCCAGGCCACTTAACACTGTATTTAAATTTATGATCCCTTGTTGACATCATCATAAGTTAACTTCTCTAAACTTAGGATTCCATGCATGAAAAGAATCAGGGCTCTAAAACTGGTTCAAGGCAAAAATAATTACACAGATCTGTAGAGACTGCTGTAGTATCAGGCAGCATGGGTTAGACAGTATTGGGGCCATGAGAGTACTACTACCAGTGGATAAATAGGCTCAATAGTTTATTGGAACTTGAACTAAATTAAATTAACACTTGTTCATAAAGGCTTGAACAATTTACTTTCTAGATATATCTATCTATATCTATATCTATGTCTATATCTATATCTATACCTCTATCTATATCTATACCTATACCTATACCTATACCTATCTCTATATCTATATCTATATCTGTATCTATATCTGTATCTGTATGTGTATCTATATCTGTATCTGTATCTGTATCTATATCTATCTATATCTATATCTATATCTGTATCTATATCTGTATCTATATCTATATCTATAACTATATCTATATCTATATCTATCCATATCTCTATCTCTATCTATAATAGACATGACTCTGAGCCAGGACCTCTTATCTTTGTTTCCACAAAAATATGGATGAGCTGTTTGATTAGGCTGTTTACCTGCATAGGTGTCTGGAACATAGTCTTTCACCTCTATGTAGACAAAGACAGCTGGCAGCGTCAGAGGCTGGTTCCTCTCATTCCTCAGACAGATGTAGTGATAGCCTGGAGGGCGATAAATAATACTGTGCATCACATATTTTCTTCACAACACTCGTTAACACACAGGAGCATCTATGTGATAGAAGTGTTTATTTTAGGGGACTTTGGATGACAGGTCACTTTTCTCATTTTAATCACATGGTTTTAAGTGAGAAAGTATTATCTTTCTCATCAGATGGAAAAACAATGTTGATTCTGATTTTTTTCTTTCCAACCACGTTTTTTTCCCCACAGAAGAGAATTCAGTGGCATTTGTCATAGATTAAATTACTGCCCCAAATTTGTCCCTTGTCCGTGATTCCTTCACTTGGGGTTTTAGCATATGCTGTGCTTTGGACAATGAGACCTTAGTGATGTGGTGCAAGCAGAGGCTTACAATGCACTTATACAGTCCGGCTTGCCTTTATGCATTCCAATGGGTACCGTGAGAAGTCCTACTGTGTGTACGCTGCTCCTTCAGCCTAGGCCCCTGCATGAACACACGTGGAATAGTCCTAACCCAGCCCACAGCCTGAAGCACAGCTACATGACTGAGCCCAGCAAACCCTGCCAATCCACAGACTGGTGCGCATGAAGATAAATATTTATAAGCCATTGCGTTTTCAGGTAGTTTGTTATGCACAATTATTGTGGCAAGAGTTGATTCATACATCATAGCACAAACACATGAAGCTGCCAGACTGAAATAGTCTTAGAGCCCTTGTTGTAGAACAAAATACCAAAGCAGCAAATAGCTTCCTAAATCATTCTTTAATAACCATGTACAACAGGAATGATTTTTACAACTTTGGTATAAAGCTTCTCACCACTCCATCCATACCTGGCCGAATTGCTTGTACTGGCAAGATCCGGTGACCAATAAATTTTCCTCCTTCTTCATAAGCTGCTATCCTCAGACAGGCAAGTGAAGGAAGAACCACCTTCAGAGACATTAAGGACACACATGGTTACAAGAAGGAGCAACTCCAGAAAACAGAAAAGAATTAGAAAGATATTATTTATATGGGTCCTGTTTTTCCAGATCCAACTAGAAGTTTCTACTTAGCAAGTTGATAAAAAGTTAAGTTTTTGCTTTACAATTTAGATTTTCAAAAGGAGAAGGGGTATCAGAGATACCACTTTATGTTTTATCATCATGTTCTAAGTAGGAATTTGTTTAACACACAGGCCATTCGCCTTTGACATGAACATTTTCAATGTGGAAATGCAAAAGTTCGATGTTTAAGTCCAAGAGTTAGTGCTCTTATCATTATTTGAGTATTTACTACTATATGTTCAAAGTAATCAACTTGTATGTTTTCAAACCAAAACCAAAAAATAGCTTTCAGAATTTTCAAAATGAGATTGCTTTATAAGTTTGTAAATTTCCAAATGAGGCACCAGAAAAATTGCTCATTTTCACCCTCAATGTAATCCATGCAGAGTACACAGTTATACCCCATGTCAAGAGCATTAGACCAATGCATCCTCAAAAATGTATTTTTGCCAGCAAGAGCAACTAATGTCTATTGACTATTTTCAATATGCCAAATGTTTCTAAATGCTTTCAGTGTGGAAGGGGATATTTATAGCAACTCTATGAAGTAGACACTATTACTAGACCTAATTAACATAAGAAATGATGGGGCACAGAGTCCTTTAATATAGACATTCCTTTTGCAGAAGACTTCCTTTGTGGATATTTTGGCCAGATAAAAGCAAAGGGTATGGTAAGAAAGCCTACACCACTTTCTATTGGACTTACTGTCATCCTTTGCATGATAAACATGAAGATTTGCTTTTTGGTGAAGGCAGAGAGAAGGCTCAGGTGAATATAAAAGGTTTTAACTCTATCTGACAGAACCCTGACAAGATCAAATGACCAGCTGCAGTGGCTAGAGAATCTAGGGAATTTAATTAATATCCTATATAATAAAAGGCTAATATGCAAATAGACCAAATGGCAGAATGACTGCTTACTATGACATGCATTGACCACCAGGGGGCAGAGACAACACAGGAGCTAATGGTCAGTGAGCTTCCACAAGGGGAGTGCCACTCAGCCAGAAGCTCATGGCTGGGGAGCACAGCTGCAGTGGCGGGAGCCTCTCCTGCCTCTGCTGATGTCTGACTGCTGGATTAGACCTTCTCCCCTAAGGACCTAAGCCATCTGTTGGACATATCCCAAGGGCTCCTGGACTGCGAGAGTGTGCAGGCCAGGCTGAGGACCCCTCTAAGTGCATGAATTTCATGAACCGGGCCTCTAGTTCTTTTATAAAAAAAAGTATGATCTGTCTTTTTCTTATTTATCATATTATTCATTATTTCCTCTCTCTACTTCATTTGAGTCATAATAAAAATATATCACTTACCACTGTATTATGAGAGAATATGAATTAGATGTATATGTTATTCTGGCCTTCCAAATGAGGTATGCTAGAATTAATTGATTTGCAATGCAGTTCTGAAACCCCAAACAAGTGATTCACAGAGATCTTGACTAGTTCTCAAAATAGTTTTCAAAATGCTATTGCTTTATTACTGTGTAAGTTCCCCCAATTAAGCCACAAAAATATTCTTTGTTTCATTTTTTTCTCAGTGTAAAACACCTAGAATGTGCAGTTCCATATCATGCCAAGGGCACAAGACCAACCTTTTTGAACACAATGGGTTCTTCTTCCCAGACAGGATTTACAGCATTTCCTTGGGATGTCTTGGTCTTAAATGCTTTCCTCCTCGTGTCCACAGGCAAACCAAACATATCCACTTCCACATAAGTCCCAACTTTCTTATCAGAAAGAAACTGACCCGAAATGATCTAGAAAATAATAAAAAAGTAGCTGTTCATAAGTGAATAACAATGACATAAGAATGCTTCAGGGAGGCACAAATGCTGACGGTCAATGTCGAACCATAGTTAGAAATAAGAGTACAAATACAGTTCCTCTTTTGGCTAAAGAATTAGTGGGGGACTATTGAAAATGCTGGGGTTAGAGGAGTCAATAAGACAAAGTTGTATAGGAGGAAATAAGTGAACAAAAGTTTGATGAAATATTTATCTTATATACTTAAGATACATATTTAAATGAAAGATTGGTCTTCAGAGGCAACTGAATATGAAGATTTTCCTAATACTTAAAAATACTACAAGAGAAAATTTCTCATTTTAGCATAATTATAAATGAAACTAAAAGGTAACTTAAGTGTACAAATTTGAAACATAACATGGTAGAAACTCTAGTATTTAAAAAAATTTCCTATTGTTCATAAAATTTAACTTGAGTGGTTGTAATCTCATGGTATACCCATTCTCAAAGTTGTTACACTTTAAATAAAAAGTCACAATGATGACTGAAAAGGCAAAAACAATAAATATCCAACTTTAAACCATTAAACCCAGTTCATTATTTCTTCTAATCTCATCTGCTTAGCCATCCATACCAATGTAGGTAACCTCTGCCTAGCTGTAAAATTATCAGATACTGTGGCGTTAAAAGATTTCTAAATCAATCCTATCTAATAAAAGAGTAATATGCAAATTAGGTGTCACATCACAAAGATAGTGGCACCCATAGCCACAAGTCTGGCTCAGCCCCACCACTGAAGTTGTCGGGCCTGTTAGCCAGGCAGGTGGCGGGGGAAGGGGGAAGCCTGACGGGGGCAGGGGTAGAGCTGGTGATTGGAGGGGTATGAGGGTGCTCTTCCCAGGCATAAGGCCAGGCCAGAGGCCTCAGGCCTGGGCAGGGGCAAAGCTGGAGATCACAGGGGCCTGGGCTCTGCAGAGCCAGCAATCAGAGGGGCAGGGGCGGAGCCTGTGATCACAGGGATCAGGGCACCAGTGGAGCTGGCAAATGAGGAGTCTGGGGGTCCTCTGCCCAGGACTGCATTCTCAGCCAGAGGTTACAGGCCTGGGCAGTGGTGGAGCCGGTGATCACAGTGAACTACAGAGGAAACACCTTTTCTTAACCGCTCATTGGCTAAGCTCCCTGTATGCCACTGGTAATATTCTTAGTAGCTTGGGTAATAAGAATCCAAAAAGGTGATCTAGGGTTTTTCCACCACACTCCTGGAGAAAAAAAATGAAGGTCCATTGCTGGAGGGCTAAGAAATGTCATATCCTGCTGTAGCCAGTTTGGCTCAATGCATAATGCCTCAGCCTGCTGACTGCAGGGTCTGGGTTAAATTCTGACCAAGGGCATGTACCTAGGTTGCAGGCTCCTACCTGGCCAGGGCCCAGGTCAGGGCTCATGCAGGAGGCAACCAATCAAAATGTTCCTCTCACTTTGATGTTTCTCTCTATTTCTCCCTTCTCTAAAAATCAATGGAAACATATCCTCAGGTGAGGAAGAAAGAAAGAAAGAAAGAAAGAAAAAGAAAGAAAGAAAGAAAGAAAGAAAGAAAGAAAGAAAGAAAGAAAGAAAGAAAGAAAGAAAGAAAGAAAGAAAGAGCCCTAACCGGTTTGGCTCAGTGGATAGAGTGTCGGACTGCAGACTGAAAGGTCCCAGGTTTGATTCCAGTCAAGGGCATGTACCTTGGTTGGGGGCACATCTCTAGCAGGAAGTGTACAGGAGGCAGCTGATCAATGTTTCTCTCTCATTGACGTTTCTAACTCTCTATCCCTATCCCTTCCTCTCTGTAAAAAAATCAATAAAATATATTTAAAAAAAAAAAGAAAGAAAGAAATGTCATATCCTATGAAAGACACATCTTAAAAATGCCTAAAGAAAATTGTCATTTTTTCATGGTTATGGGACTGGAGTCCGTGTTGATGAAAATACATTGGTGGCTGCGATGACTGGCAGTGGCTGCAGCAGCAGGGTGATGGAGCTGGTGGCTTCCCCTGATTAGCCTGGTCGCCTCCCACAAAGGGAGGCCAGACTACTGCGGCTTAGGTCCATTCCCCTAGGGGAGCAGGGAGTGGGCCTAAACGATCAGTAGGACACTCCCTGAGGGCTCCCAAAATGTGAGAGGGGACAGGCTGGGCTGAGGAAATGCCTCGCCCTGTGCACGAATTTCGTGCACCGGGCCCCTAGTATAGTCATAAAATGTCTCCCACGTCTGCTTCTTTTCACCCAATTTTCAAAACCTGAGTGATTCTTCAGTTATCATAACGTGTCTTTTTAAAAAATATTATTTGTATTGTTGAAAGTATTCCTGATATCCCTTTGTTCCTGCCATTGACCACCCTCCCCACTCCGCCTCTCCCCAGGCCTTCACAGCACTATTGTCTTCTGCTTTAACACGTGAGGGGAGCAGCAGCCAGCAAGTGCTGACAGAGCAAACCTGGCAAGTCTGGGTTGCCTGGTTGACAAAGCTGCCTGCTGGCCAAGATCTTTCTGAGCTCAAGTCAGTGAAAGGGGACAAAATTTCCAAGACTATGACTGGGTCAGAGATCAAACACAATGGTGGCTTGAGAATGGCCATCAATGGCCAAGTCAGGCCAAAGTCAGCTACATGCTGCTGTAGTCAAAAATTCCAAACAAGTTAGAAAGTCATGGGGAAGAGGTTGTCTGAATTTCCCCTCGATGTTCTTGTGAACTTATGATGACGGATGAAAGCAGAAGTCATGGCACCACTCTCACATTCTTATCAGTGAAAGACAATGGCCAAAACCATTTGAGGGCACAAGTCCGTTCTGGCCCTACAAAGTCTATGTCAGAGATCGAAACACAAGCACCACTGCACAGACAGGAGCTCATCTCGGTTCTAGCTGCAGGATGAAAGCAGGACTCCCATGCAGCATGGCCGTCCGTTCACAGGATACTGACAGCTCCAGAACAGAGTCTGCATCCTGGACTCGGGCAGCAGTACATTTTCCTAAGACTCAACTGTTTTCCTGTCTCTGTGTCATTGTTTTATAGTTGTTTGTACTGTCACAGAAGAACTTTCAAGAAAAAAAATAAATGAACAAGCCAACATGTACAAAACAAGGTGGATCACAAAGAAAACATTATTAGTTTGACCCAACTATAACAACAATTGACAAAGATTCTAAAAATAACATTTTATCAGTTATGCTTAAGAGTTTATTTCAATCAAATGACAGGAATTACATATCCTTTGCTGAAAACAATTTCCTAAAAATAAATATAATCTTAAAGCTCTAATTCTGCCAACTCTGCTCTTCAGATATATGCTGTGAAATAACTTCAAAGGATGTAATTGTGAGAGACTTCACTGAAATTTTATTTTTAATCCTTGGTAAAGTGTCAAATTTTAAAATAAAAATAATGGACTCAACAAGCTTAAGGTAGATATAAATTAATGAAACTGTTATAGACCCTTTTTAAAAAATATATATTTTATTGATTTTTTATAGAGAGGAAGAGAGAGGGATAGAGAGTTAGAAACATCGATGAGAGAGAAACATCAATCAGCTGCCTCCTGCACACTCCCCACTGGGGATGTGCCCACAACCAAGGTACATGCCCTTGACTGGAATCGAACCTGGGACCCTCGAGTCCGCAGGCCAACGCTCTATCCACTGAGCCAAACTGGTCAGCGCTAGACCCTTTTTAATAATAGCTTTTCATATGCATTTGGTTTTGGATCAATCTGAAAGTTGAATTTATATCCAATAAAAAATGTTTCTTAGTTAACAGTCATCCAGTTGAAAGGAAAAAAATAAGACTTTAAAATGTAAAATGAAATTTAGCGAAAATAACCCAGAGCTTATAGAATTCATGTAAAAAGTTCTTTAAAAAAATGATTTACCATTCACAGTATTATTTCTCACAGCTAGAAAAAAAAGGTATATCTACTGAAACATCAATTTCAAAGATTGCGGCAATCATGTGAAATTCATTGTCAGGGTCAGATAAATATTTAATAAAGCAATTCTCAGATTTGATATGTGTTTTAAATCCCTAAATACTCTGGTAGATTTTTAAATCCATGCTATGGTAAGTTCAGAGTTTTTATTCCATGTTGACAATTTATTGGGAATACCGTATTTTCCGGTGTATAAGATGACTTTTTAACCCAGGAAAATCTTCTCAATAGTCGGGAGTCATCAATGGAGCCGGACGGAGACCACAAGTGTCTCCGGTCGGCTCCTTTTTGTACCACATACGGTCTCCAGTCTCCGTCCAGACATTTTAACCCAGGAAAATCTCAAAAGTTAAGGGTTGTCTTATACGCCGGAAAATACGGTACTTTTTTTCTCTGATTTTTCTCAGTGTGGCTATTTCTCTAGAAAAAAAACAAGAAGATTTCTCCAGTAATTTTTGTGTAAATTTTATTGTGGGACATCTACACCAAAAGAAAGGGTTGGCCATGGTGTGTCTCACCAACTTGTTTTGTTGATTTAGGGTCCAATTTTTATCCTGTTAAATGTACAGCCGAGTCCCTTTATTTCATGCATGTAGTGTCTCAGAATTTCTAATTTGGATTCAGGTCTTTAAAAAAAAAAAGTCTGAAGGAAGTGGAGACTGTGCTAGCAACTACATTTTTAATGACTCAACTACATTTATACACAAAATAGGCAATGTCCAAGACTTTTAATGGGGACATTTTATAAAAGAGTTGTACGTACCTTAACAGACAAGGTGTTGGCCACTATCCCATCTACAATGCCCTCAGTGAATGGATCAAAATGCTTGTCAGGTCTTCTCATAAACTCTGGCTTTAATCTGTAGCCACTCTTCCCATTGTATTCATACATCCCCATATTTATCTGCATAGCCAGGTCTGCATACCAAAAACACACACCTTACTGTGATTCTATTATCTTTGTAGAAAGAAAGTAAGATTGTATTATGGTCCCCTTTTAAAAAGAAATATGTATTCATTGTAGAAATGTAGAAAACACATACAAGAAAAAAAAAATGGAGCTAAAATATCCAAATCCAGAGATAAGCTACTACAAATGGAATGGTGTATATTTTTTTTTCTTACTTCAAATACAGAATGTCCCAAAAAATATGTACACACTTTAATAGCTGATAGCTATAGATTATATAGCATTTTCAAAATGAAATAATTTCACTAAACACTGCCTTTATAATGTGTATACTCTTTGGGGGATACCCTGTATATTTTCAACATGCAGTATGTCTATTCCATTAAATATTTGCCTGCTTTAATTTAAACAGCTGTACAAAATTCTGTTGAATAGATATATTTGATTAAATGTATTCATCTAGGCCCCTTTAAGGGCACTTTTATGAGTCTCTTCTAAATTGTCACCATTACATATAATGCTTTGATGAACACCTTAGTGGTGAACTCTTTGAGGATATGATTAATGGTATTCTTAGGAGTGAAACTTCTGGATCAAAAGATATGCACTTTGGGATTTTAGATAAATCTTGCTAGAATACCCTTCAGAAAGCTTAAACCACTTTAAACCTCTAATCCCTGTTTCTAAGGAAGGACCTCCCCACACCTCGCCAAAAGCCGCTGCTATGATTTTTCTTTTTTAATTTGTGGGAAAAAGTTTCCTTTTAAAATTTGCATTTCTTTGATTACTTACCACCAATATTGAATTGCATGCTGACTTGTTTCTAACGGACAAAGATTACTGGTCAAAGTTTCCTTAACGCTCTGTATGAAATGAATGTCCACACTAATAGTAATTACTGGGGTTAAAAACAACACATTTTAAAGTCCTCAGAAATCTGAGGAGCTGTCATTTATTCCAGATTTTCTAAGCTGAAACTCATCTCTTTTGGGTTGGACAATAAAAAAGGTGATGGTAGACATATTTCATAGTTTCATGAAAAAAAAACAAACCTTTAGATCAGGGAAAATAAGTGAAATTTTATCTCTCATGCTATTAAGCTTGTATAATAATAATGATACTAAAATTGGACAAAGTAAAATACAAATGAAAATGATTGACTTATCATACTTGAAAAAAATTAACTCCAAAAGCCTAAAAATTGTATTAGCAAATCATATGCTTTAAAAAATGATACCCAACAAATAAGTAGAATTTATCACAGGAGCACAAGGATAATCATGTATAGGAGATCTATTAATATAATTTATCACATTTTCTCACAAAAGAAGAAATGAACATATCATCCCATAACATAGAAGTCTGATATATTCAATAAAATTTAACATGAATTCCTAAATTACTGCTGGTCTTTAGGACAAGTGTATCGTCCTTTAGAGTGTGGAAGAATAGCTGTCTTAACGTCACAGCTGACATCTATTCAATGGCATCGCAGTGGTGAAACTGCCAATAGTGTCAGGGTGAAGAGAAAGATGCACACTACTGCTGTCTAATATTATTCTAGAACAACTAGTCCAAATCCTAAGAAAGGGGGAAAAGGAGATGCGATTAAGTTATTATGATTGTATATCTGAAAAACCCAATAGAATCTATTGGCAAAATGGGCCGTTATAAGAGTTCAGGAAGATTATCATTTGTAAACTAGATTTATTTATTAAATAAATATATAAATGTTAATTTCCAAAAACAACATGCTAAAAATGTAATGTCAAAAAAGAGGTTTCATCTAAAGAAACTAGACCTCTAATAAAGACAAGTGATTCTGCTAAGGGACTTAATATGATAATTTTTAAATTGAAGAGAAAAACATTCTTTCAGTGACAAAAAAAAAAAAAAAAAAGGATCCATTCTTCAGATGAATTTATAACTTTTATGTGATTTAATATAAATCTCATTTTTTTCCCCAGTGGGGCAGAGGAATACATAGTCACAATTAAACTAATGTAAAGTTAATGTGATTTTAATAAAAACCTCTTTATCCCCCCCCCCCCAGTGTGTGTGTGGGGGGGGCGGGGGAGGAAAGAAATATGATAATAATTAAATTAAATTCATTGGAAACCAGAAATCCTACTGGCAATGGCAAGAATATAACTGAAAATATCCAGGAAGGAGAATTTTCACTTCCAGGTATTAAACCATTTATTAAACACTACAATAATAAAGGTGAGTCATTTGGTTCCAGAAACCAGACAAACTTATAATGGAGAGGAATATAAATAGAAAAATATGGATCCAAGTTAAATCAACAGTAAAGGGTATACCTATTAAGCTGTAATTTCAGGTTAGTATAAAAAAGGATTGATATCTTACTGAGATTATATATAAAAATTAATTTTTGGATAAATGAAAGGTAAAATTACACATCTTAAAATATGAGAGAAATGAAAGTAAATATGAATCTGACCCAGGGGAAGCTGCAATCATTAAAGTAGTCCAAGACTCAATAAAAAAACACACCATTAAACAATCTGATCTCATCTATTTCACAAAATAAGACAACATGAAAAGCACTGCTATAAGTGAGAATAGGCCTGAATAGGTGATTCATAAAAGCAGAAATATAAACGGTTTTAAACCCACATATTTAAATGTTCAACCTCAATAATAATAAAAAAAAAACGAAATTGAAACAACAGAGAGATGACAATATTTTGTCTCAAATTGTATTACTATTGTTTAAGGATAACAGCCAAGATCTCAGATGAACAGGAGCACTTCCTGAGCCATACGTTGTGATGGAGAAAAAATCTGGGGCGACATTTTTTGATGAACAGTTTGGCGACAACTTTGGTACGAAGTTTCTTAAAACTTCACGTCTTTTAACAGAGTAATTTGGTTTTAGGAACTTTGCCAAGAGAACATTAGTAGGTAGACTTGAAAATTTATATCAGGACTATTCCCAGAGCATTATTTATAGTAGAAAAAAATTCTCTAATGTTCAGTGATAGGAAGTGGGTTTTAGTGAATTGTAAAATGTGCTTAATATACAGATATTAAAATTCATGTTTCTGTATAACACTTAAATATATGTGGAATTAAGTGAAAAAGTATATACATACGTAGTAAAAAACAAACAAACTTACAGATAACAAAGAAAAAAATTGAGTGTTGAATCTCTGAGTGGTAGTATTCCTGAAAGTTTTATTTTTTCTTTACACATTTTTGGATTTTCCAACTTTTTCTATATTAAATACCTATTACTTTAAAATGTGTAAAAGTTTTTGTTTGCAAATAATACAAGACCAGTAGAAATAAACACTCATTTATAAACTATTGAAGACAAATTTCTCAATTTTCAAAATTTACTCTTTTTTTTTACATTGGTATTTCCTTTATTAAAATTTACTTTTATCAGTTTCAGTCAAGTCTGGCAATTTTTTTCTCCTTCAGAATGGGTTTTGGGTCCTTGGAAATATGGCTTTATAACAATGGAAATGAGCAGAAACTGTGCTACTTACCCACTGTTTGGAAATTCAAGGCAACCATTTGACAGCCTGCATTCCAGAAGAGCTGAGGCATATAGTTGGATGAATCTACACGTGTTCCTTTTGGATATATCCTGCTAAGCTGCATTTTGTTATATCTGGACCATCATGTTAAGTAGTGAACACAATTATAAAAATAATTAGCCAAGAATATCACCTGAGAGGCCACCTTCCATCTTTCTCCACTGGGGAAATGAAATAAAAATGGATGATCTCATTGGGCTAGGGGGCAAAGTATGTAAAAACCTTGCTGAACAAACAGAATAAGTGTTTATAATATAAATGTAGCATCACCTTTGCAGCACTTTGTAAGTGAAAACTAATAGGCAGCAAGCATGGCTGAGTCAAGGTCCACATGATTTTGTAGAGATTATTAAGGATGGGTCTACTGATTAAAAACACACGAGGAAGCTCAAGGATATCAAATCACATGAGCAGATGATACTGTGTTTGGCTGAAGCA
Source organism: Murina feae (assembly GCA_004026665.1). Lineage (NCBI taxonomy): Eukaryota > Metazoa > Chordata > Mammalia > Chiroptera > Vespertilionidae > Murina > Murina feae. The sequence goes on along the minus strand of PVJC01021917.1, from coordinate 12,542 downwards.
GATAATATGAATTGCATGGCTATTTTTGAAATGCTTTCTGCTTATTTTCTCAGCCTTCTCTGGGAATGCTATTTGCCAAGACTAGGGTACTTTCTATGATTGATAAGGAAGTAAATATAGCACAGAAGGTTTTGACCTCGTTTTGTATTTTGGGTCCTACTGTCAATCAGTTTTCCACTCTGAGAACCTTTTAGTTATTGAACAACAACTACATGTTTAAAACTTGATTGACTATTCCTCTTACCAAGTTACTAATAGGTAGAGGTCAGTTGTTTCTGATCTCGGGCTGGGTTGTTGGACCATTAAGTTTGCACCTTAATTCTGAAAACTGCTGGCTCTGTATAATCTATGGCAAATTATTTCACTTTGATGAGCCTTGTTTTCTCATCTATAAAATAGATTGAATAATTCCTACATCACAGGGCAATTGTAGGGATTAAATGAGGTAAGACATAATGAAAGGTCAATTTCATAGACAGTACTTAATGAACACTAATGATCATTTTTATAGTGTGACTGTTTATGGACTTTACATCTGTCCTCTCGCCTATTGATGAGTTTTAAAGGTGATTTTGTAAAAAAAATTCTAGGACTTGCTTCATGAAATTGAGCTCCTTGACACATTTAATATTATTTTTAATATCAAATTAAAACTAGAGGCCTGGTGCAAAAAATTCATGCATGGGGGGTGTCCCTCAGCCCAGCCTGCACCCTCAACAATCTAGGACCCCACAAGGGATGTCCAACTGCCCGTTTAGGCCCGATCCCGGGCAGTCGGACATTCCTTTTACAATCCAGGACTGCTGGCTCCCAACCGCTCCCCTGCCTACCTGCCTGATCACCCCCTAACCACTCCCTTGCCAGCCTGATCGATGTCTAACTGCTTCCCTGCCAGCCTGGTCGCCCCCAACTGCCCTTCCCTGCAGGCCTGGTTACCCCTAACTGACCTCCCCTGCAGGCCTGGTTGCCCCCAACTGCTCTCCCCTGCAGGCCTGGTTGCCCTCAACTGCTCTTCCCTGGTGGCCTGATCACCCACAACTGCCCTCTCCTGCCAATCATCTTGTGTCCACATGGGGGTGGCCATCTTGTATGTTGGAGTGATGGTCATTTTGCATGTTAGCTTTTTATTATATGGGATATGTAAAGATCTTTTTCTTTTTATTTTGCGTCCTCAATAATGATAAGTAGTTTTTGTTGTGAGAAGAATCAATAAAGCCTTTATTAGTAATATATATTTATATTCTCATCATTATTCCAGCTATTTTTTAAAAATATGTTTTTATTGATCTTAGAGGGGAAGGAAAAGGGGCAGAGAGAGAGAGAAACATCAATGAGAAAGACATAGACAGGCTGCCTCCTACACACCCCCTACTGGTAATTGAACTTGCAACCCAGGCCTGTGCTGTGACCAGTTATGGAATTGGGGACCTCTTCATTCATGGGTCGATGCTCAACCACTAAGCCACACCGGCCATGCCCAGCTATTTTTTTATTGGCCATTTATTAAATGTCCAAAGATGCAAGATGCCAAGTTAGGCTTACATATATACACGCTATACTTGTAACATATCTTACATATATTGTCCCTAACCCAAACAGAGAGCCATAAAGCTAGTATTGTTATTTATGTTTTATAGGTGAGAAAGTTCAGGAAGGTCAAGCAAACTGACAAAGGACAAAGAGCTTGATGGTGAGAAAATACCCTTGAAATGCTTTACTCCAAGGTCAGTTCTCTTTTCCGTACACCAGGCCACCCTACCCAGCAGTGCCAGTGAAACCTGAAACTAATTATCACACTCGGATGACAGACTGAAGCCACTGCATGCATCCTTTTGCTTACTTAAAGCAAAAATTAAGTAACCCATGACTCCAGTTGTGCCTATTCAGTTGATATTCGTCAAATCAAGGATACTCTACAAATTCCACCGGAGACTTCGTCAGCTGCTCAAGTCCTTTGGTTTCCACAAAGGAAGACATTTCAAAACTTCTGTTTCTTTCTGAGTTAATGACAAACAAAAACAAAAAAGTAAGTAATACAATTCAGTTATAATTATAACAGATGAGAAGTACGCAAATGTTCAGTGAATTTACAGTGATTAATTTTCAATGTAACTTTGATATTTTTTTTTCTTCAGGGAACTATTTACTATTTATCTGCTACAAAAACTAAGTCTTGTTCGTTGTCTCATCTAGTATTTACCACCTGGGCCACATATGCTTATGGTTGTACAAGTCAGAGACCTGGTGGCATTAGGGTGGGGGAATTGATTTTAGTCGTGGGTAGTGTGGCAATGACAGCTATTTTGTCAAAAGGGCACAGGCCCAGAGGAAATCTCTTGTTTGAAATCCATTCAGACTGACTTCTTGGGGCCATCGCTGGGATTCACAAAAGAGGCCAGGGGATGTGCTTGCCAGAGGCTACCCCTTTTATGCCCACACTATCAGGGCCTCAGTTTGTATATATCCTTTGGTTCAAACACCTAATGTAACATTAGAATTGTGTTACTTCAAAGCAGAAGGATCCTTGGAAATTTCCCAGTCTGATGGCCTCATTTTCACATTAGATAACAAGGTTGGGAGGTGAATGTACTAGAGGTCTCAGTGTCCTTGAACACAGAGCAGCATTTTGAAAGTGAAATCCAAGCTTTCAATTAGGATGAGAGAAGCAAAACAAAGTTATCTTAGTTTGGAGAGGCTATTAAGAGGCTAGGAGCTTCTGTCTTCCTCCCAAGGAAAAAGCAAATTGTTGTATGATTTGCACCCTTAAAGCCTCATTCTTCTTCCTATGCCTTCCCCAACTCCTTTACCCATCTCCTCATCTTCCCAACTTAAACTTTCTTCTCTTATTTTTACCACCAAAAATCTCCTTTCATATGACTAATTACTTTAAGTATGACTGTTAATTGAAATTAAGTCAATATAATAGGCGCTTTGTAAACTATGTGCAAAAATATTGTTTTTTAAAAAGTGATAAAATAATCTAAAATACAAAGAGTAAAGAACTGTTTTGTCCATCTAGGGCAGATGCTATTGTTACCAAGTTCTGAAGAACTTAAATGCATCATCTCCTTCTCAACTTGACTACTTGTCTAGGAGCTTTTCCCTCAGGTTACAGTAAGATAAATAGGACATTTTAAAGTGGAAAACTTGTGGTAAGCAGCATCAGTAATTATAACATCAAAGAAAATGTTGAAATCTTTATACATAAGCTGTGTTGGAAATTAAATTCTTTATTGCAGAGATATAGATACCATATGCCACTAAGTTAAGACTCTTCAGGCAAAATTATACAGTTACACCTCTGTGTTATGTAGAATCTTCGATTTTGATATATCTGTAAAACTATCCTTTATAAGAGGCTGGTGACCTTTAGACCTGATAGCATCTTACATTTTATGCAACGATAGAGGGAAATTTCATAAAAGGACTCTTTTCTGTAGATGGACGAAAGATGATATATATTTTTTTGCATCCACTATGAATGTGTGCTTGGATAAAGGAGAAAAACACAAAGTGATATGAGGCTAGTCACATGTTCTCTGTGACATATAAAACAGGCTGGACAAGTGGAATGTGGATAAATTGGTTGATTTGGTTCTATTTCCAGCTATCAGGGCTGACCAGTCACCGGCTGCTTCCTCTCTGGGAAGATGGTTTATTTCAACACTGTCACTTACACAATGGTTACAAACAAAAACCAAACATAAAACTCTCAATTAGCTGTATTCTGGTCCAACATCTGTAGACCTAGTATGTATTTTGGAGAAACATCATGGGATACTTTCTCATATGGTTATTGTAATGAGATTGTTATATATATATATATATATATATATATATATATATATATATATATATATATATATATATATATATAATATAGACAACCCAGGCATATATTAAAGACTCCACCAGCAAAAAGTAATAGTTTTGTCTAATTGCCTTCTGTTTAAAATACACTTACTATATGTCACATTAGGGTTTCTGCCCCAGGAAAACTTACTTTTTGAAATTTCAAATGACTCAAACTTGACTGGCTGAATATAGTTCACCAGGTTAGACATCTCTTCTGTAGCCATGGCCTCGCTCCCAGCAGTCCCCTGGAAGCAGGAATAAAAATAACATTCCCAGAATCAACATTATATTGCCCAGGGTTATTTTCCCAGGGCAATGCTCACGTGACCCAGGAGTACAGAAAATCATCCCTCCTCTCTGCAGATGCTTATCACCAATAGAAAATTCATTTCAGTGGGGAGAGAAGGCCAAGCTTCTTATTACCCACATGTGGAGGGGGTGCATGGAGGGTTAGGGGCTGCAGCACCAGCCTCCTCCGCAGGAGGCCCTCAGATGTGCAGCAGACCAGAGTCCTCATTTTACTGCAGTGATTCAAGTCATATGAAAGTTCCAGAAGCACTGAGCTACATCTCATTGCCTAACAGTATGTCTGAAGTTACGACATCAAGAACTCACGGTATAACTAGAAAATGAGTATGTGGATAACCCCCAGATGAACTGAAGTTATTAAAAAAAAAGATTACCTTGTGGAAGTGGGTTGGTGGGCAAACAACCATTGTTTTTCTTTATGTAAACATTCCTCCTTTCCTCCCTTCTTGGTTCCTGTGCGCCTTTTAGGCAAGCAGAACAGTATAATGGGGGGTTCTTAAGCCAGACTGTCTGACTTGAAATCCCAAGCCTACACTTAGAAGCTGTGCAATCTTGGGCAAGTTACATAACTGCTCTGGGCTTCAGTTTATCTATTAAAGTTAGGATAAAATTAGTTCTGATAGCATATATGGTTTTTGTGACTATTGAATGAGTTCATTTATGGGAAAGAGTTCAGAACAGAGCTTGGCACACAGTAAAACATCATGTTATTTTAACTACTATGAACTATTACATGTTATTTTGATAATGTTTTAAATTAAAAACTAATACTGAGTATTGGCATGGATAGACCTCTACAGGTTGATCTTACATTTTCTCCCATTTTTAGATGAGAGAATACATGGAGACAAGCATTCTTTTGAGAACTCCTATAGCAATATTTAGGTTAAATGTTAATTGGAAATTAAATTGATTTGGAAATGAATCATCAAATTAGATACTTTTTAATTTTTAAAAATTACTGATAAGAATTTATCAATAACTAAAGCGATTCTCAGACAGAAATACTTTACCTGACATTGTAACAATTTTTCTCCCAAATATCAAGTTGCAATTTAGTAGGGAAACATAATAAGAAGTGTCCAATACACTGAAGAAAATGATTATAAGAGGAAAAATATCAGAGAAGAATAGCTTATTATTTGTTATTTATCCTTAACTGAATTGCAAAGATCCAAGTACTGAGACAGGCACTTTTTAACATATTTAAAAGCAGATTCAGTACAATTTTTTTGAACCAAAACTCCTGCTAAAACAAAGTTAAAATTCCAATTCACCTAGCTCCAATTCACTTCTAGGTTCTGTGCAATTAATATTGATGATTTCAGGAAGTTATGTGGGATGCTTGAGCTCATAGCTCTCTAGTGTTTTCAAAATACAACAATGGAATGAATGTCATGTTTCTGAATATTTCTCCAAACCTCATGTCTTTTCTGACCTTGGACCATTTAGCAATCCATTTAATTGCCTCAAACACTGAAGCAGGAAGTTGCATGTCACAGATTTTGAACTCACTGTCTTGATATGCAATTTTATGGAAGACAAATCTCAACAGCATGTTCATTTTAGAGAACTTTTTCAATGCCCCGCTTATTCCTTTAACTGACCCAAGTTTGCATCTTCAGGTTCCAAAGGGTAGTGAAAAGGTTTTAAAGTGAACTGTGCCTCTCTTCACCACTAGGTGGCAGAAGGTGACCATGGACTGTTAAGACGTAGCTGACTACCCGGGCAGATTTGCTGGATGCCTCTGTGACCAGAGGGCAAGCCCTGGACACCTACCTCGTCCATTGAAGACTTTTTACAGTCATCATCATCATCGTCATCGTCACTCTCCGTATCAGCTTCTCCTGTCAAATTTCAATAACAGATCATGAAGCAAACAAACATTTACAAGTTTGAAGCACACATGCCATGTATGTGCATTACCAAACATTTCCTTGAAAATCGGCCTTTCACGGTTTGCTTTATAATGATCCTTTTGGATATTTAAATTTTATTCATCATGAGAAGTATACTAACATTTTTAATATGGACTTTTTTGGTAAATTTGTTTTGTGAATACCATTTGAAATTTATACACTTTATAAAAAATGCTAAACATTTTAATCTATGTAAAAAAAATGACATCACACACAGTTAATTTCCGATGGCATATGTGTCCTATCTTGATGTATGCATCCCTTTAAGGGTCTGGATCACTCTAAAACAGACAAACTATCACGTTCCAACTTTTTTTCAATCCCGACTCTTCAATGTGGTGCTTGGCCTGTGCTCCGCGACAGTTACTTGCAGTTACTTTCCCAAGGACATAGAGGACCTCACAGAAGAAAGAAGGGGATAGGGGCTGGTGCAGGTGGGGCTGAGACCACCCCTGACCACACAACCACTCTAAGGTCCAACAGTACCCTACGATTTGCCTGCAGGCCTATTTGATGAATGCATTCTTGGATGTAACTTGGAAAACGATGAGATCCTGTTTGAGAGGGTCGGTATGGTAAAATAAGTAAATACTTAAATGATTATGCGTTATGGAACTCTATCTCAGCTTCACATTTAGCTAATATGCAGCCATTCCCAATGGCTCGTTTTTTCTTTCTGCAGATTTGGTAGATGATTCTGCCAGGTTAAATATCACCAGTGCTCTGCCCTTCGGTGGCCTGAGGTGACCTCTGAAAATGGTTCCTTATTCGCTCGGCCCAGATAACCCCACAAAATTATGCAAATCAAGAGGGTCAAATCTTGGTGGTCACTTTAAGAACACGTGTGAACCTGCCCAGGCCACCAAGAGTATGCATATTCGAAAAGCCGCAAGTGTCTGTAGAAGCGATGTGTGCCATTCTGTCATTACAGTGGTGTGCCCAGGCCACAGACAGAGGGGCTGGACACAGGGTCAGTGGTCTCCAAAAGAGTGCTGAATTTTTGCTGCACATGATTAAAAATGCAGAGTGATGCTGAACGTGTGTAGACCTAGAGTCTCTGGTCATTGCGCACATCCAGGTGAACAAGCTCCCAAGATGCAGCACAGAGCTCCTGGGAGGGTTAACAACCCACAGGAGCACTCCCTCGTGGAGAGGATCCTGCTGGAAAAGAGCAGCCTGCTCCTAAACCAGAGGAAGAGGCTGCACATAAGAAAAAGATATCCCAGAAGAAACTGAAGAAACAAAAGCGTATGGACTGGAAATAAATGGAGTATAAAATAAATGCTACTGAAAGTTTAAAAAATACTCTCACCAATATGAGGCATTACATTCTTCCACGTCGCTGGGCTCCCATCAGACCCAGAAATAAGAGTTACGTAAATAGAGTTTCAAGTAAAATGTGAAGAAGGCACAGTTCTAAACTGGTTGAGTGGACTACATCAGGTTTCACACAGTGCAATAGCATGATGATTCCCATAGATGGCAATATTGGCTCAGAAATGAGGCAACTGGATTGGCCAGTCCCTCCTGCCTTCTAAGTTAGCTACGTAAAGGACAGAACCCACAGCACTGTCTTCCAAGAAGCTTAGAACTGTTTTCATTTGGCTGATGACGTTGAACCGATTACCAAATGATCACAGTGAGCAAAACTTTTATGAACTATCTTTATCAGAATTTTGGCTCCAGCAAGCTTTATTATTTATGGCTTATTTATTAAAGAAAGCCACACACAACCACTTTATGATACTTATGTTGTGTTAGTTAATAAGGTAAGTCCATTACATTTTAGATAGAAAACATATTCTATTAAAGACACATTCTTTTACAAGGTTAACACATTTTTTTTCTAATCAACTCTGTTGCCCCAAGTAACTTCGTTTTGTTTTTTAATCAGAGAGGGGATTCTTCTTGTCAACTAATTTAAAAAGTCGATTGACAGGGCCTCCTGCACAAGGCTGCACGGGGCATAATAGAGCAGTCATTCCAAATACTCCATCAGGTCAGAATTTGCTTGCATGGGGGGGAGGGGGATTTGTCTTCTTTTGCTCTATGAGCAGGGACCTGATTTTTCCTTTATGTCTTTGGAGGGACCTTGGAGGAATCCTGTTGAACCATGGAAAAACTCTTATTTTACCCTAGTTTTTAAGGTAAGTATACTGGCAAAGAGCTGAATCTTGGCCAACCATGGCATGAGAAGAAAATTAGTTCCGAAAGAAGAACCATTTCATGATTTCCAAGTTCCTTGAGTTCACAATAGCAAGAACATCTATAAACCAAATTTGGTCAATTAGCCATCCTCCTTATTCAGCGGCCTACCTGCATATTACAAAGTCCAAAATTTTCCACCAGAGTAAAGGTTGCTCAACAGACTATGGGGCTAATTTAGGAACTACCGAATTACTAACAGATTGCTGCTCTTTCTCTGTATTAAGCAACAATGTTCGGTGCCTGTGAGAATCGCTAAATGCATCCAGTGAATAAGAGGCAGAGAGCTGGGCGTGAGGAAGGTAGACGGAAGCCAAGCACTCACATCTGGAGAAGACACGGGGTACTCGCCAGCACCCAGGGAATGGAACTGTGTTAGGGAATAGGAGGTATGTTAATGACACTCATCTCAAAACTTCAAAAAGAACATTCTTACTGAGAACAAAAGCTGTTTTTGAAAAAAAAAGTCAGACTTGTGTAATATGTTTGAAATAAACATTCAAGACCTTAAAAAAAAAAAAGGCTTTCCAAGAATTACATCATGTCTGTTGATAAGGATTTTTATCTAAAGAAAAGGAATGGACAATTGGCCATGGACAATTAGAAGAGAAAGATAAATCAGAGAGTTGGCCAACATTCTTTTTTCCTGATTGCCATTGAGTTTATATTTTAATTTTTAAAATTTATTTTTAAATCTCTTAATTGCCATATATAAGTATACAGAAAAGTATAGCTATCATATGTGTGCAGTGCAATGAATTTAACTAACGTAAACCTGCCTGAGTGACTAGTACTGAGATCAAGAAACAAAACATGGCCCATAGCTCTTTTGGGCTCCTCCGTCACATCTTCAATAATAACCATTTCCTGACTTCTAATGACACAGATTAGTCCTGCCTGATTTGGTACTTTATATAAATGGAGTCGTGCCATACTTTTTAAAATCTGACTTCTTTTGCTCAACAGTATGTCTCTGAAATTCATTCATGTTATTGTGAGCAGTTGTAGCTCATAATTGCTGCATATTACTCCATGATGTGAATGTACCACAATGTGTTTCCCTGTTGGGGAGTGGTTGGTTGGTTTTCTGCTTGTGGCTGTCCTGAATAGTCCTGCTCTAAGCACTTCCTGTGTCTGGCCCTCCGTGAAGATTTATGTGCACTTCTCTTGGGCTCAGACCTAGGGGTGGAATTCCTGGGGCATAAGGATGCCCACATTCAGCTTTTGTAGATGCTGCCCAACAGTTTTCCAATGACAGTGAAACATTTCAATGAAGAACTTCCTAGATTCAAGCCTGAAGTTTCTTCCACTTGCCCACCCTCTACCCAGGAGGTCTTCATGATACACTTTTCAGATCGCCAAGGTTATTTTAACTAAACTTGGAAAATAAATTAGACTCAATCACAAATAATTCAGAGAAAATGGGTGACCACTCAGAATTCTTTTCTCATCAACCACGAAAATCTATTTCAAATCAAATAAAAAGGGAGAATTATTAATGTTAAGCATCACCTAGGAGCTTTGATAAGATAATTTAAGTAACTTTGCCCTTTCTCATTTTAATAGAGCTCTTTAAAATAGGGGAGTACTGAATTGCCCAGAAGTCTTCAGCATCACCAATGAGAACACATGCAGCAAACATCTTGTGCCCAGTCCTATAATTCATGCCAAGGGATCCCTGCCCTAAAGAAGCTTAAAACTATGAGGTCACTCCAAAGTATATCTGGCTTCTGTGGTAGCCAGAATCGTGGCCTCCCCAAAACGTCCGTGTCCTGTGACTGGGGCCTATGTCCTGGATTATACTGTTGGGTCTGGTGTAAAGACATGACTTATTCAAAACAGCAGACCTCTCTTGGCTGTGGTCAGAGGCAGATAACAGAAGGGTCAATGAGAAGCATATTGCTGGCTTTGATGTTGAAGGAATGGGGCCATTAGCCAATGAATGTGGGTGGCTTCTGAGAGTTGGAAAAAGCATGGACTAGGATTCCCTAGACTCTCCAGAAAAGGAGGCAGCCCTGCAGCCACCTGCAGGTTAGCCCAGTGACACTGCATGGACCTTCTGACAGGAACTGGGGGATAAGACATTTGTGTAGCTTTATGCCACCTCGTTATAGCAGCAAAAGAAAGTCAATAACGTTATTTTGAGCCCAAATAGAAATGTAAGAAGTATTTCTAGCTAGTTTTAGAGGAACATTTCTTAAACCCATGCATAATAAGAGACAGAGAGCCCACCTGCACCTCAACCCCAGCCCCTCTCCTGCCAGCCCTCACCTCCCCCCACACCCTCTGCCCCTCGCCTGACAGTCCTTGGTCCCCAGCCCCTCACCGGCTCCAGGAGACGAGGGCTCGAACACGCTGGAGGAGTCACTGCACGTGTTTGAGGCTTGTTCGGAGAGTTTCTTTTTGCTGCTTCCTTCCGATGACTTGTGTGATTTCTTCTTATTTTTCACCAAAATTTTGTACATTAAATCCATAGGGCTTGGAAGAGGAACTCCAGATTCCAGCTATTTTTTTTAAAAGAAAGAACATTCTTTAAAAACTCTCCCATTTCCTTTCGGATTCTCTCCTCAAGCCCTGAGCACAGCTCTGGATTCCAAGAGCTTCCCCGTTATTCTTTACTCCCGATAAGATAAGATGAAGATAAACTAAGTGTGTGCTGGGCAGGGCTGGCTCAGGGCTCTTGACTTTTCCCCATAGAAGGCACATAATTACCCTTCTTATTTTCCCCCCAGCGAACCCACATGCATCAGATCACAGAAATACACTAGTAGCTTTGGTGTGCAAACATGAAGTTCCCTGAGTTTCCACAGGACCATATAAATCCAACCGCTTGGACTTAGGACAGAAAAGGAGGCCTGGCCTGGACTGTCCAAGGAGCAAGCCAGTTCGCGCATGGCGTCTGCCAGGAAGAGTTGGGAAAGATGAGCAGGAGCTTCCAGGCGAGCCCGTAGAACCCACTTCCCGGTGCAGTTTAAAAACAGCAAAAGCCCCTTCCTGGTACCAGGCAGTTAAGCTGCAGCCTCGTTGGCATCAGCAGAAGCAGAGCGGGTGGCTTCAGATTTCCTTGCTGCCCTGAGATTCAAGCCACCCTGGTTTGAAAGGCTTCTTTCCAGTGTTTGAAGCTTGCACCTCCAGTGGGGGAATGAATTTCCCCTGCGAGGGTTATTAGATGCTGCATCAGGAGCACCTGTGCAAACCCCAAGAGGGGCTATAAACTCCCAAATAAGCCCGACCTGTATTCTTTGCTTTCAGTGAGCCTGGGTACTGGTATGAAAAATCGTGTAAGGATGTGGGGAGACTTGGAAAGAGGGGTGGGAGAGGGAAGAGGCTACCCGAGGCTGTTTCTGCTGCTTCCCCTCCCGAAGCAAGGATGTTGCTGTGGCTATAGGATGCCTGAGTTCTAACACATCAAGAGGCACGTGCTGGGAAGTGAGCAGCGGCCAGCAGGGACAGGCCTAGATGTCACTGTGCCACGTGCAAGGCCCCATTTTGCCAACCCTTTTCTCTCAAAGGGGTATGATGTGGTTCCCTGGGAGGTGATCAGAGACCTGTCCCCTCAGTCAGCCTCTGTGGGCTGAGGTTGCCTGCAGGAACCCTGCAGTCCTGAGTGGGTCATGTCTGGCAGCGAGGGAGCAGGAAGGCGACTGTGGGCAGAGGACAAGAATGAATGTCTCCCACTTCAGTGGCACACACTACCCGTCTCCTCCCAGTCCAAAGGTTCATAATCTTTCCAAGAAAGGTAAACATGAAAGGCATGTAAGGAAGTGCCCCGCTACCTCCACTCATAAATAATACGTGCGTTCCTTCAGGGGTAAACATCAAAAATGCTTACTGGGTATTTTTCCAGGGGCTCCATGAGAAGGGCATCCCCAAAGATCAGCCGACAATACTCTGCCATCTTGGCCTGCTGCTTCGGGCTGCAAGAAAGGAGAGAGAAGGAGGGCAGTAAGGAGGCTTACTCAGAGGCTGGACAGGAGGCTTACTGTGCCAGGAAGAGGCAATGCCCTTACTGGATTCATGTTTATCATGCAAAATCCCTTGTTTACTACCTGCCTTCTGAGACTCTGAATACCACAATCCGGTGGTATTCTCGAATGTCCCAGAGTTAGGGAATTAGTCCCTTTTGTATAAGTTCCTGAAATTTGTTCAACCAACAGAGAGACCTACACTGCAAAGGAGGTTTATAAGGAGGTAAGGAAGGAGAGGGAGGAAAGGAGAGATTTGGACAGAGAGGAAGGAGAAATAAGGAGAGAG
>PVJC01021916.1:0-27787 GCA_004026665.1 Murina feae | reverse complement strand
TACTTTACCCAGCAAAGCTATCATTCAGAATTGAAGGTCGGATAAAGAGCTTCACAGACAAGAAAAAGCTAAAAGAGTTCATCACCACCCAACCAGTATTATATGAAATGCTGAAAGGTATCCTTTGAGAAGAGGAAGAAGAAAAAGGAAAGTAAAAATTATGAACAACAAATACATATCTATCAACAAGTGAATCTAAAAATCAAGTGAATAAAAAATCTGATGAACAGAATAAACTGGTGAACAGAATAGAATCAGAGGCATAGAAAGGGAGTGGACTGACATTTTTCAGGGGTTAAGGGTGTTGGGGGTGCATGAAGAGAATGGACAATAATCGTACACCTAGGGATGAGGACAGTGGGGGGGCAAGGGCAGAAGGTGGGGTGAGAACTGGGAGGAGGGGAACTATGGGGAAAAAAGAGGAACAATTGAATAATCTGAACAATAAAGATAAATTAAAAAAAATAAAAATTACTACTAAATATAGTATTTCTGATTTCAAATAAGCAAAGGCTGTCACGTGGTCTTTCGTTCTGGGAGGGGAGGGGAGGGGAGGGGAGAGGAGGGGAGGGGAGGGCAGGGGAAGGGAAGGGAAGGAAAGGGTAGCCTGCCAGAGCCTGAAGTGCCACCTGCACAGCAGCATGAGGTCTGTTTTCCTGGCTTCTCCTCAGGAAACCCCTTTTACAGCAGCTTGGAATTCTCATAGCAATGGACATTTTCATTTGAAGAAAAAAAAAAACTCAAGTTAAATCTCATGCACTTAATCTAATTATTATAATTTTTGAAATACTTGAAAATCCAGTAATTCTATGGATTCAAGAGAAAAATGAGGACATTTTTCCTATTCCCAAATGGAAGGAAAGACTTTCCAAAATTGGAAAGGAGACTAGTTACTCACAACTCTCTACAAGCCTCCTCTATTCATTTCCCCACCTTTTTTAAAATACTCACCTGAGGATATGTTTATTGATGAGAGAGAGAGAGAGAGAGAGAGAGAGAGAGAGAGAGAGAGAGAGACCCATGTGAGAAAAACATCAATCAATTGCCCCCTGTGTTCACCTCGCCTGGGGACGAACTCGCAAGCTCGCTGGGAATGTATGTGCCCTGACCCAGAATCAAAGCCGCCAGCCACCTTCCTGGTGTGTGGCTCCAACCAACTGAGCCAGCCAGCTGCGGCTCTTCATTTCCCTTTTTAACTTTTAAAAGATAAATATTTATTAATTATCTAACTGGACTGGGCAGAAATTCTGACATAAATCCCTGCCTTCATGGAGCTCAGGTCAAGTAGGAGGAGATAGGATGAACGAGATTACTAATTCACAGAGTGGTTAAGTGCCAAGGAGAGAAAGAAACCAGGCCTGGGCAATACGGAGTGTGTGTGTGTGGGGGGGAGTTACTGTGATTTAAACGGGGATGCGGGGCAGGTCACACTGCAAGGGTGGAGTTTTAGTAAAGGCCTAAGGAGGTGAGGGACAAGCTCTTAGACTATCTGGGAAAGGGATGTTCTGGGCAGAGGGGGCGGCCTCACTGGAAGTTTAAGAGACTGCAGGTCCCACTGAGGCCTGAGAGCTGAAAGGAGGGCCAGAGTAACAGAGACCAGATTGGGGAGGGCTTTGCAGGCCCAGATTTCTCGAAGCAGGTCTGTTCTTCCACAGGTAAAGCCTGAAGAAATCAACTGAAGGCTGGACTGGGGTATGACTGAGGCAGTTGATACAAAACAAAGGGCGACCAATTGAAATGATTAAAAAGTGCCAATTACGTGTGACTGGAGAAGTGGCAAAGATTTTCATTCATTCATTCATTCATTCATTCATTCATTCATTCAGCAACTGTATGCACCACTGTGTTCCTGGAACAGCCAGGCACAATTCTGAAGCTAAGGAACTCGTTTGGTCTATTGGGAAGTACATGGGTAAGCCAGTTTGATTAAATGAGGAGACAGCAACACGTTCAGGAGAAGCTGAGAGGTGGCCTGAAACGGCCAGAAAGGCCTCCAAGGCACTTTAAGGCAAGTCTCAGCAACGGCTAAGATTTAAAAACACAATGGAGGAAGAACGGAGAACGCGGAAGAGGCACAGCACGTGCAAAGGCATGAAATGAGGATGGGCACAGTATGCTTGTTTTGATGGCAATGCTCACACATATGTTGGCTGGAACAGTTTGCCTAGGGCAGTGATGGAAGGTCAGTCTAGGACAGATGGAAATGTTTTATGGGCAGATTGAAGTTTTAACCTATAGGCAAAGAAGTTTCGATTAAAGTTTAAATAGGGACATAATATGGAATGCAGAGTGGCTTGGGTAGACCAAATATTTAGGAGACGGCAGTCGGTGGCTGCAACACTTGAACTTTGATGTGGAGAAGGCCATGACTGGAGTGTCCAGCACAGAAATGGAGAGGAATAGACAGCTACCCCAAGGCATTGAAGGATTCTTCTACTTGGTGATGAGTTAACAGTTATTTGTATATTTTGAATGACTTAAAAATGTTCACTAGGTAAACAGGAACAAATTTTGAGAAAATTTAAAGGATTGCCAAAAAGGGACCTGGTTTGAATATTTTAAATTTGGGTGCTTCGAAATATTATAAACAGGAGAGCAAGTTTCAGATGAGAGGTCAACAATAAAAACAAAGATTTGTCAGGGGCAAGTTAGTAAATGACTTGTCTATTTGTCCTGTTTCTGTTGTATGGAGCCGACAAAGTTTGTCAGTGGGTTATAAGTAGACTAATCATATCATTTACCATTCAAGCTGGGACATTTTGAGACTGAAAAGGGAGGTACTGGTAATTACACCAAGACCATGGGCATAAAACCTAGACTGTCCCGAGAAATTTCGGATATATGCATCCCAGTTTAGAAGCCCAATTTTACTTTTAAAGGACGGAGAGTTGCCGTTTCTCATTTTTGTTATTACTCTTGTTGTTTCAAAGGGAGTCAAGTAATTCAGTCAGGGTCTCTGTATTGTGATTTGAGACTAGAGCCTATTCTGGCAAAGGGTTGGGTTTTAGACCTAAAGTCGAATGCAGTGCTCAGGAAGTGGCGTAGGTCATACAGCTCCTCTATGTTGTCTATTCCTGAGGCTCCTGGCCTGGCTAATGAAGTGTGGAGGGGCGAACAGAGAGACCTGGGTTGGCACTGGAACCTCGGATGTAAGGCTCCCGCTGAAGTGGCATTTTACTTGAGTTATGTCTGAAAACGTGGGGATGGAATGTACTTCCAGGGAGCTGGAGGGTGTATAGAGGGTGGGCATGTGTGCTGTAACATAAGTGTTGTTGGGGAGGGGCAGCAAGGAAAGTTTTCCTTAGCGTGTAGCTGTGATTTATGGGGTAGTCCTTTTGCAGCGTGTATAGTAGAACAGAATAACTGCTATTCAAACGGAGCACAAGTGTGGAGGGTATTTTGACAGCTCTCCGGTGGAAAGGGATTCAAACACAACTCAAAATGCTAAACAAATCAATCCATTGTCTTTCAGACTAGACACTGTCATCTCCATTTATGACAATAGTAGCATGATGTTCCTCATCGAGGAAGTCAGCCAACTCGATATATAAGTAAATGTAGGGCTTGTTTTTCCTATGGCAGTGACTTTTTTGCCTTTATTAACTTCAGATTTTTTTTAATTCATTGAGATGCTTCATATTTCTCTTAGTGCAAAGAGAAACAAAATGGGTTTTGCTGTCATTCTGTGACCTACCTTTGAAACAACTATGGCATCTGGCTGTTATGTTATTCCTAGCCTCAGTTGTTTTATGTCTCAGTGAAAAAACATTCCAGCAGCCCTAACCAGTTTGGCTCAGTGGATAGAGCATCAGCCTGCAGACTCAAGGGTCCCAGGTTCGATTCCAGTTAAGGGCATGTACCTTGGTTGTGTGCATATCCCTAGTGGAATGTTTCTCTCTCATTGATATTTCTAACTCTCTATCTCTCTCCCTTCCTTCCTGTAAAAATCAATAAAATATATTAAGAAAAACATTCCAGCAATGTACTTTTCAGAAAAATCTATTTGTTTTTGTGAAGAAAACTTTTATACAACCTGTCTTCAGAAAGCAATAATTTTCTGTATACCTGTCAGTTTCAGTTAAAAAATGAGACAATAGCTGTAATTTAAATATGGCATCAGAATCAAAGCATTAAATGATTTATACATTTCTTTGATAAAATGACCCAAAAGCCAGAGAGGATGGAACTGATATAAATAATACCATATTTTATATTTTTGAGTAGGCATAAAAACCAAACAGTCTGATAAAATGGGACAATTAACAAATATTTAAATGAGTAATATCTGACCTCCATTTGTCTATGTTCCCCAGATAGTATGTCTGTGTAAGATAGAAACACTAACAATGATCATCTTTAAGAGTTGAACAATAAAGAGATGAAAAAAAAAAGTTCCCCAAATTATCCTTTTGGGTTTACATAAACACTTAATTCAGTGTCACTATCAGAAAAAACAAAACAAAACAAAAAAAGATTCTGAAGTCTAACTGTAAATCTGCCATTCTTCTGTGTGTGTGTGTGTGTGTGTGTGTGTGTGTGTGTGTGTGTGTGAATAGGGCACGAAGTTTGTGTTTTGGTGTTAACTTGTTCTAGTTAATGGAAACGAACATGTCACCAGAATCTTATAAAATGATAATTGTGTTAGCTTTTCTTTTGAGAAATGGATTGTTTGCTTTCAATTTTAAAAACAATTGCTCTCCATACTTTCTATCAAACAGTGATCTTTTTCTTGTTTGACTTTTTGTAATGACATGAATCTTAAGGAGCAGAAGACTCCTTTAGAGCCATCACTCTCTCTACCTCCCTAGAAAACAAGATAATCACTAGCCAGCCTAAACTTTTCAACATGATTTCATGCTTTTACTACATATATGTCAGTGAAGAAAATCTAGTGTTAACTGATGGGTTATTAAGCTTTTTATTCATGGCATCACACTCCCAGAATTGTTCGGAAGCTTGCCTTTTTACTTGTCAACATCATGCTCTTGAGAGTTGTTAATTTTGCCATCTTGGTGGTACATTTGAAAATGCAAAATTTATAACTTGTTACTGATCAAATAGAAGCTTTTCTCCTATGACATTTATAGTCAATATGTCCATTTCCTTTATATCATTATGACTAGGATCATTATCTATAATGTGGGTTAAGAGTGACCCTCTTGGAAGTCATAGAACAAAATACTACACACGAGGTGCTTGAGTATAAATTCATGCAGTTGTTCTGAAACTTGTCATTTTCAATGTTTCATCTTTTTTACAGGTCAATGATATACTTATTCCTTCACATAGGTTTTTTAAATGTCATATCTTTCTCATCTGAACAGTTCCACTTGGATTTATTATATAGTTGTTTCCTTCAAAATAATAAGGCAATTGCCAATAATTCTTCCACTATCAAATATTGAGGTGTGTATGTATAAAATCATGAGAGTTGATTAAAGACCATGCAGTGCTGTTCTGCACTGTGAAACATACTTTTCTGAACATTTCCTGTGCTACATTTAAACATCTCATAAAAGAAAGTGATTTTCTATTAATCTTGAATGTATTTTATTCTTAAGCTGATGATGACATTTAATGACAAATAGAAATATGGCCAGCTAATAAAAATTGCTTTTGTGTATGAAAAGGAGCCACATGCTAACCTGACAAGCTCAGGGAAGGCCTGTGTGGCGTCCTTGCAAACTCAGAGTAACCACAAAGGATGTTCTGAAACTAAAACCTTTATTTAAAGAGAAGTTTATAGTGTGTAGTTATGTCCTAGGCCAGTATCATCCCTGACAAATCAACTTCCATCTTTCCTGAGCCTATTGTCTTTCTGTATCTAAGATAACACACCTGTGGCAAGTCAGGGTAACTTGTAACTCCCCTTTTTCCCAGGCCCCTCAGGGCAGAAACCACAAATTCCCTCATTGTTAATGTTACTGGTAATTGTCCACTGTTAACTGTCCTGCACCCACCTATGTAAAAGAAGCATGTGTCTATCATTCACTCTTTAATCCAATCCCAGAGGTTTCCCCTGTTGCTTTCTCCCTCCTCCCTAATCTATCACCAACTGATTTCATGTAATGCACTTACCTCTCCTTTGATGGAAATGTATAAAACTAAGTGACACATTCTTGGGAGCATTCTTGGGAGCATTGTCTCAATGCATTGAGATTCTGCTTCTGGCAACTGTCAACAGTTTGGCTCAAATAAAGTCACAAAAATTCTTTACAACAGGGAAAGCCATCCTACATAATAAAGGAGGAATATGCAAATTGACCGTCATGCCGGTCAATTTGCACCTACAGCTGAGGCTAAGTTCCCATAACGAGCCTTAAGGAGCAATCAGCAGGGACCTGAGGCTGCCCACCCACCCACTTCCTGCATGGGGCTTGACAGGGGACCTCAGGTCATGCCTTCCACCCTCAGGGCTTGACAGGAGACCTCAGGCTGCTCCCCCCCCCCTCGCCCTGGCACCAGGCCAGAGGAACTCAGGCTGCACCCTCTTCCCTGGTGCCAGGCCAGGGGACCTCAGGCCATGCCCCCCCCACCCTAGGCCAAGGGACCTGAGGCTGTGCCCCCAACCCAGCAGGACTTGATGGGGGCCCTCAAGGTGTGCCCTTTGCCCTGGTGCTGGGCCAGGGGACCTCAGGCCATGCCCCCCACCCAAGCACCAGGCTAGAGGACCTCAAGCTGTGCCCCCCAGCCCCAGCGCCAGGCCACTCCCTCTGCCCAGCAGGGCTTTATGGGGGACCTCAGGCCATGTCCCCATGCCCTGGCACCCAGGGGACCTGAGGTTGCACCCCCCCCCCCCACCTGGCAGGGCTTGACAGGGTGGAACTGGCCGGGTCTGGATCTAGCCCAATGAAGGGGGGCTGTCCAGGTTTGGGTCTCGAGCGATTTTGAGATGCATGTGAAGACTTGAGTCTGGGTTCCATGGTGCACCCCAGACTCTGACAGGAGGAAGATTTTCATATATGTTTCACTAATTTTCTTTAATCTCTGACACTTCTGTTATAGAGAAAGGGCAAATAGCAATATTAAAATATTTCCTCTACTTAATCCCCTTTTAATGTGCATGAATTTTGTGCACTGGGCCACTAGTCAGTTAATAATGAGATAAGAAATCAAACTATGAAGTCTAGAACATCTGGCTTTGTGCAAATATGGGATAAAAACAATTGAAACCAGAGTGAATCACAGGGAATGTGAGAAAGCAAATTTGACGCAAGTGTATATTTAGCATCAAAAATAAGCAGCATGAAGTCATTATCTTATTCTAATGTGCACTGACCGGAAACCTTGCTTTGACTGTTCTGGGTCAGAGACCTAGAAGAAGGCTCCTGGAACTCCATTTGCTGCCAATGAGAAGAAAACCCTGCCAGACACAGACTGAGAAAGGCTGTTTGAAACAGAAGCACACATATATGTACCCAATCTAGGAGTTCTTAAACTGTAAATTATTTACAAAGCACCTGTAGGAACACAGCTGAGATGTCACAGCAACATGATTGAATGACTTAGCAGTGTCTGAGACGACTGGATTACAGGCTATTTGCCATGAGGAACAATCTTGTCTAGAGGATTTATTGATTCAAATCACCAGAAATTTTCAGTTTACAGTACACTCTAAAAAAGTGCTCAGCCCTGACCGGGTTGGCTCAGTGGATAGAGCATCGGCCTATGGGCTGAAAGGTCCCTTGATTCTGGTCAAGGGCATGTACCTGGGTTCTGGATAAAACCCCAGTAGGAGGTGTGCAGGAGGCAGCTGATTGATGTTTCTCTCTCATCGTTGTTTCTAACTATCCCTCTCGCTTCCTCTCTGTTAAAAAAAAAATCAATAAAATATATTGGGGGAAAAAAGTGTTCAATCACCTAGGGCCAAGTGTACATGGAATTATCTAATCAGATAAGCAAGGAAATGCTTGTCCTTAGGTTGGGGGAAGGGATAGGCGTGCAGGTTAGAAGTAGGAGGCAGTGTATTCATCACAGTCATATTTTAGAGTCTGACACCAGAAGTTGGTGATTTGGATCTGAAAGTGGGGACAAGGTGCAGGTAATGGGAGGAAATTACAAACAAAAACAAACAAACAAACCCCAGAGAAATGATTCTCAAATGAATTGAATGCATTTCATGCCTGGTGAAAATTTAGTTGATCATATTCTAGCTACTCGATCAAAAATTATGACAGCTTTCAATAAATTAAATTGTATGTGGTGTGTCTGAAGACTACTATCATATTCAGTCAACATCCAACAGTGAAAAGAAAGAAGAAAAAAATATTCTAGAGGTAATTCTTGCTAAACTATTACAAAAACAAAAACAAAAACCTGAACTAGATTGGTATGGGGATAGGGTTTTAATTTTTGCTTAAGTACTCTGCATATCCAAATTAATTTCCAATTTGAGTTGTCATAGTTCATGAGTAAACAAAGTGTGTGACAGCTGGAAATTAGTCATAGTGGGGTTTCTGGCTTGACAAGGTGGTGAAGAGAAATTATTCTTAAGTAGCAAAATACACACAAAATTATCTTTTCAGTGATTTTCTAATTCTTCTACCTGAAAAACTTGGTTCCTGTTCTCTTTTCTTCTTTTTCCAAATCAATGGTATCCTGCAGTGGCAAAGAGTAAATGTAGAGGAAGTGATGTGGATGCTGACCAACTACTACAAGAATGGCTCCTGAGCAAGGAGTTTCTACACTTCCATAGTCACTATTTTCAGGTGAGCTGGAAAATTTGTGAATTATAGGAAAGGAAGAACCATTCAAAATTTTCTAAAGAAACATAGTTTTGTAATAATAAAGCTATCCTATATGACCAAAATAGGAAACTTTACTCACTAGAAACATCTGCTTTCTGGATGAGCTTATTTTTTATTCTTTATATCAACTTCATTCAAAAGATATCTGGATTCCAAAATAAAAAATAGTAACTGTCACTTGAAATTCTCTAGAACTGCATATATGAAGTTATGTATGTATGTATGTATGTATGTTTTACAAAATGCAAAAGCAGGAAAGTGCAAAGAATGATAAATATACACTACCCAGAACTGAGATTTATTAATTGGATTTATCTGGATATTGATCTAGATTCTTATCAATATCATTATTATAACTGCTTCCTTTGTTTTGAATAAGAAGATAATACATAAGAGAAAAAAATTAGATCCTTTCAATTTCCAAATTGTGAGCCCACCAGAAACAAGCTCTACAAGCACTGAATATTTTTGTTTCATTTTCTAGTAAACAGTAGTCATATTTCCTCTGGAGTAATAACATATTTTCTCTGCCTTTCCACACACAGTAAACAGTAGTCATATTTCCTCAGGAGTAATAGCATATTTCCTCTGCCTTTCCAAATGCAGAGATAAGAATTGAGTATATTCTAGTATCATTTTAGGTACTTTTATAAATATTTGAAGGTATTAATGAATAGCATATAGATGTTTGAAATAAACATTACATTTAAAATATTCTGTGCATTGTCAAACAGAGTTCTGTAAGCATGAAGGAACCTCAGTATACTATTCCTAACATGAAACAATGCTCAGTTAGCACAAAAGTATTCCATTATCACTATTTTCCAAATTCCTGATTAGAATATTATGATCAATTTTTACAAGACCCTAGACCATCAGTTCTCAACCTGTGGGTCTCGACCCCTTTGGGGGTCAAACGACCCTTTCACAGGGGTCGCCTAAATACATCCTGCATATCAGATATATACATTACGATTCATTAACAGTAGCAAAATTACAGTTAGAAGTAGTAACAAAAATAATTTTATGGTTGGGGGTCATCACAACATGAGGAACTGTATTAAAGGGTCTTGGTATTAGGAAGGTTAAGAACCACTGCCCTGACTAGTCTATATAGTTCTCATTTTTAAAACTTTATACAAAAACATGGCTCTGAAGGAAGTAAAATAGGTAACAGAAAAAAAATGGGAGAGGAAACAAGAAAAACTTGTCATTCTAAAGAAGATATTGTTAATGACTGTTACATATGCATTGAAGGGGAAAGTAAATGAGTACTTATTACTGGCAAACATTGGGAACTTACATTTTGGCATCAGAGGAAGAAGAAATAAGAAGTTAATAAAGTAAACACTCTTTATCATAAATATGAGTTGTGACTCTGGATACACTGAAAAAAAAATAATTTTATACATAGAAAAAAAAATAATTTTCTATAGTGCTGAGATAGTGGTTTCTAAATACTATCTCCCCTCCCACAAAGGAACTAGGGGTCCTTAGAAAAATGGCTAATTTCAGTTCTGGACAAGGAATATGCAATATGCCTGGACTGGAACATCTTGTCATCACCTTCCAAGAATCAAGCTAGGAGCTCTAGTCAGTGAATGTGAAAAAAATTCAGGAGTCAACTTGAAAAAAATTCCCACTGGCCAAAGACGGGATAATTTAGCAGCCAAAAGAATAATAGTAATGAACTAAAATATAGCAAAATCAAATTCATTTCAAAATCATTGACACATAGACTATAAATCCATGAGTTCATAATAATAGTTTAAAAAGAAAGTTATTATTTACATGCTAAGTAAGCAATCATTTTTTTAAAAATGCCTAAATACTGTATAACAAAAAATCAAGCATTTATTCTGCCTTTGCTGTAATAATTATACATACTCTAGGATAATTGAAGAGTTGATAAAGGCAAGTTTCTACTTATAAAAAGTCAAATGTTAAATCTGGATATAATCAAACTTCTAGATCTAACTACTAGCTCATAAGAAATATAGAGGACAGAGAGAACCAAGATGGTGGCATAAGGTATATACCTGAATGTGCTGCCTCCCACAACCACATTAAAACTACAACCATAAAGCTAAACAGCCATCTTCCAGACCCAGGGGAGTGTAACTCCTACAACTAGAAGGAAAGAAGAAGAGTGCATTGAGACTGGGTAGAAGGTGCAGAAGCGCCAAGAATAGAGAGGTATGGAGGCGTGTGAAACAGTAGTGGTGGCGGCACCTGAGTGCGCAGGTTGTTTACAAGCTCCAGAGCTGCACTGAATTCGTTTCTGGCTGTCTGGCATCAGGTCAGAAAACAAGAGTATCTTTCTAGCAGAACTGCTGGCAGCAATCATTGGGACTGTGGGGGCACGGAACTTTGAGACTTGGGGACTCAAGGGTGTGGAGGCACCAAAACGCAGAGATGCCAAAATGCCGAGACGGCTGAGGGTCAGCCATCGCTGTTTGCTCCACTCTGGTGATTCTCTGAGACCCTGTCCTACCCAATTTACAACCCCACCCAAGCTGTGCACCTATTTGCCTGCAGCCTAACCTAACAAACTGCAGCTGGGACAGAGAACTCCAAAAGTTCCAAACCCCAAACATCAAGGAGAAAACTGTAGATCTCGCTGAAGCACCTCCTGGGTGGACTCACACAGCAGCTGACTTTGCACCCCCTTAGAGATACAGGAGCCAGTGCACCCAGTGGCCAGATACCAGATTTCAACTCCTCACATCCATAAGGGACACACCAAGAGGCAGACTCAGTGAGCATCAAATCCCCACTGAAGCAAGCTCTGCTCCATAATGGTGTCTCCTGCACAGCAGTTCTTCCACTATAGATACAGCGGGTCCTCGCAATCAGTTGGCCTGTAGGTCATTTCCTCCCAGTGATATCAACAGCAATCAAGCCTTAACTACAACAAGACTGTGCACCCAGTCCACAAAGGCGTACACCAAGAGTGTCCACCTCAGGTGATTGGAGAGGCTGAGCAACTGGACCCAAGAGGACACCTACCACACAAAGACACTCTATCAACACAGGGAAGCAGCCAAAATGCAGTCACAAAGAAACAGGCCACAAATGAAAGAAAAGGAAGATAGTAAACTACTAGATATAGAGTTCAAAACCACAGTTATAAGGCTCTTCTACGAACTTCTGAGGAACTTAGTGAGACCTTCAAGGATCCTGATGAGAATGCCAAAAAAATGAAAGAGGACCAGTCAGAAATTAAGCATACACTGACTGAAATAAAAAATAATATACAGCGATCCAATTGCAGACTAGAGGATACCAAGAATCAAGTCAAAGATTTGAAATACGAGGAAGCAAAAAACATCCTGAAAAGCAAAAGAAAAAGAGTCCAAAAATATGAAGACAGTGTAAGAAGCCTCTGGGACAACTTCAAACGAATTATGAATTATATGGGTGCCAGAAGAAGAGAGAGAGCAAGATATTGAAAGCCTATTTGAAGAAATAATGACAGAAAACTTGCCCTACCTGGTGAAAGAATAGACTTCCAAGTCCAGGAAGCACAGAGAACCCCAAACAAAAGGAATCCAAAGAGGACCACACCAAGACACATCATAATTAAAATGCCAAGAGCAAAAGACAAAGAGAGAATCTTAAAAGCAACAAGAGAAAAACAGTTAGTTACCTACAAGGGAATACCCATACGACTGTCAGCTGATTTCTCAACAGAAACCATGCAGGCCAGAAGGGAGTGGCAAGAAATATTCAAAGTGATGAATAGCAAAAACCTACAACAAGATTACTCTACCCAGCAAGGTTATTATGTAAAATTGATGGTCAGATAAAGAGCTTCAGAGATAAGAAAAAGCTAAAGGAGTTCATCACCACCAAACAAAGATTATATGAAATGCTGAAGGGCATTCTTTAAGAAGAGGAAGAAGAACAAGGTAAAGATAAAAATTATGAACAACAAAGTGACAACAAATATATATCTATCAACAAGTGAATCTAACAATTAAGTCAATAAAAAAATCTGATGAATGGAATAAACTGGTGAATAGAAGTAAGGGCATAGAAAGGGAGTGGACTGACAATTCTCAGAGGGAAGGGGATGTAAGGAGTGTGGGAAAAGACTGGACAAAAATCTTATATCTATGGATGAAGACAGTGGCAGGGGTAAGGACATGGGGTGGGGGGGGTGGGAAACAGGTGGAGGGGAACTATAGGGGTAAAAAAAAAGGAACATCTGTAATAATCTGAACAATAAAGATTTATTTTTAAAAAAACAAAACAAAATAAAATAAAATAAGAAATATAGAGGACAGAAAAATGCAACCAGCAAAAATCCCATCTGGGGGAAAGTCTAAGGCAAATGACCTTCAAAGGATGAGGGGAAGAAGGGGGTGAAGGGATGTAAGAAGAGGAAGGTGCAAACCTCTAACTAAAATAAATCAACCAATGGAAATGTGTGGATCTTATTTTGATCCAGATTCTTAAGAATAAATTTTTATTTAAAAAAATCATTTATGAGACTAACTGGAGAAATTTGAACACATAAGAATAAAGGATTAGTAGTAATTTGGAAAGGTAATGATACTTTCATTAGTTTCTTAAAATTAGTACTGAACTTAGAGAAGTCATATTATTTAAATTAGACATATTTCAGTTTGTATTCTTTCCAACTAATTTGGAGTAAAGGGGAAGTTGGTAGGGACATAGAGGAAAGAAGATTAACCCAGTGCTGATAATTAGTTAAGCAGGGTAAAGGCTGTATTATGGAGGAAAGGTGGCCATGTACTCTTTTCTCTGCCTACATGTGTTAAAGTTTAAGGGGGAAAAAATGATAAAGGGACAAGGGATGCTGAAAACTGTAAAATGCTGAAAAGCATCATAGGATAAAGATAATATTTTCCTCAAATATCAAATTCTTTAGGCGAGGCATGTCTGTGAAACTAAGTATAAATAAGAATAAAAATGCTACTTTGTGTTAGAGAATCATGCCCTAACACAGAATGAATTGGAAGAAGTCTTTAGTGACAGATCGAAACCACAGGTATCTCACAAAATGCACCAACAACAGAGCCTATTCCATAGTATCAATCAAATGAGTGTTTAGATGCAGCGAACCAACAGTGGAAATGTACAGATCATTGGAGTTTGTGAAGGCCCTCTACCTGATCATTTTTATTAAAACACAGTGACTCATGAGGCTTTTAATCATATCATCTACATCTGCTTAGTGGTAGGACTGTTAATATGTAATATGAAAACATAAAATCATAAAAATAATAAAAATAAAATCACAAATATTAAAATGAATATTTTTATTTTATTGTATATCTACATCGACTCCCCCTGTTCCAGAAGCCTAATTATAAACTTGCTGGTTTTGACAAACAAAACACCAGCTGTAGGTGAATTCTAGCACTTGTTTGGACACCAGCTATGTGCTAATTCTAATTAATTTTGTGATTGCCTAAATTACCAAATATTACACAATGCTCCTTCAAGCTTCTTAGGAATGAGACTTGATATTGGCTGGCAGATGCCCCTGATGAGAGAGCCTCTATGATGAGTTCCACCAGATACAAAGTAAGAACTGGCTGCATGAACATATACCTGCGAGTCAGTTCGGGCAATAAGGTGCAGGGTGATTTGGGGATGTACAAAATGATATACCGTATTTTCTGGCATATAAGACGACTTTTTAACCCAGGAAAATCTTCTCAAAAGTCGAGACAAAACTGCTGAAATGGTAGAAATGGTAGAGAGAGAAAGTAGAGGAGGTAGTTGGGTCACTTCTCTCACTAGCCTTCTCGTTATTTGAGAAGATTTTTGAGATTTTCCTGGGTTAAAAAGTCATCTTATACGCCAGAAAATACGGTACGTGTCCAGCATCTGTTCATTTCTGGTGCCATTTTCTGATTAAGTATTAATCAGTAACATCATACCCACCACAATCAAACCTTATGCTCCACTGTAGAATTTGACAGTTTACTGGTGTGGCTTTCCCTTAGTCCTTGATCTAAATATATGCAATGCAAATTGGGAATGGACGCACTAGTTCTAGTCCTAAGAGGTAAACTGGATTACTAACATGAGCAGTTTGGACAAGATGGCCTGCGAGTTCTTAAAGTAAGAGACTGAGTGCAGTGTGGGAAATTTGGTAGCAACGAAGGCTTTCTCTCTGGACAGGGCTTTGTGTCCTCGATCTATATTCAGTAACTAAAAATATGAGATGTAAGATAAAATGCTCAATTGTTGCTTCCTTCAGCCAAGTGTGATGAAATGGATGGGTTTTATTAAGAACATGAACAAACCTACCTGAAGACTGCGAGGGTGAGAGACCAGAGCACTAAAGGCTTCCTCAACTCAAACTTTGCCCGCTTGTTCATTAGGTGCCGTCCGCCAAAGATAAAGGCAGCATACAGAGCAGAGAACAGGAAAGATTTCTTCCTACGAAAAAACAAAAGAAACTCTTAGGACATAAAAGTTTCAACAATATACTTTTATCCATTAAAAATTTATATTGAGTCATTATTCATCAACTTTTATACCAGCCCCTCTTTGTAAGTGCTGAAAACATTTTCTTGTAAGTGTGCCTTCATTAAAGAGACAATGTTTAGTCCATTTGGCAACGTAGATGAATATTCCCCTCAGGAAGAACACAGAACCACCTAAAGTATACTTGCCTACAACTTTGAGCTTGAATCTAATCCAATGTCTGCTTTTACTATAAATTTACAGGAAATATAGGGCATAAATCCAATTGTGGGACATTCTGTAGAACACTGAACTTATTTCTCCAACAAATTGGTAATATGGAATCAAAATCTAGGACTGTTCTAAACTAAAAGTGACTTGAGAGACATAACAATTAAAATTCCCAGGAAATAACATAACCAAAACAATTTTAAAGGTGGAGAGATAAAATAAGAATAGGAAAAGAAATGATGGAACACAGGGACTCATTATTCGCTTTTTGGTAATCAGGCTTAGGTGGGACTCTTAATTGGACATGGCTAAGAAGTATCAAATAGAGACCTGGCTGGATGTCTCAGTTGGTTGGAATGTCATCACATAACTAAAAGGTTGCAGGTTCGATCCCTATTTGGGATGTGGTACGGGAGGCAACCAATTTCTCTTCCTCTCTCTCTCTCTTTCTCTCTCTTTCTCTCTCCTTACAATTAAAAAAAACCATATCCTTGGATGAGGGGAAAAAACCCATGAAATTTCAGATGGTCATCTCCAGGTCCTGCTGGCTATTACTGTGGCCAAGGAGAAATGTACCATAATATTGATACCACCAAAAAGAACAAAAGCTTATATAGACTATCCTATATAATAAAAGGCTAAGATGCAAGTAGACTCAACAGCAGTATAACTGAACAACTTAACAACCAGTTGCTATGACATGTGCTGACCACGAGGGGCGCAGGCACGGAACATGGCAAGCATCGGCTGCGGTGGGATGATGGAGAGGTGAGCAGGGTGGCCAGAACATGGTGGGATGTCGGCCGGTGTCATTGGGGTGAGCCTCTGGTGGTTACTGAAAATTCTTTGCTCCCACACATCATGGTCCCACCCAGCACTTGCACTTGCACCTGCTACCGGCGCCAGATGCTGGCCCTGATCATTTAGCACCATCAGCAGGTGTGAATGGCAGCTACCCACTCCAATCACACTGCAGGACTTCTCCACCTGCCCCCACTCCTGAGGAGATATCAGGGTCGGCAGCCAACTCTTGCACCCGGAGCCAGCACCGGAGCCGCCATTTGCACCTGTTGCTGGTGCCCAGTGCTGGTCCTGATCGCTTGGCACCATCAGCTGGTGCAAGCAGCAGCTACCAGCGGCTACCAGCCCTGATCGCCTGAGGGCTTTTCCACCTCCCCCTGCTCCTGAGGGATGATTGGGGCAATCAGGGCAGCAGCTGCTGGTTGCACCCACTGATGGTGCTGGCCGTACTCACATTCGCTGCTGGTGCCAGCCCAAATTGCTTTGTGTCTTCAGCGGGTGGGAGCAGGGCTGGCGCCATCAGTGCATGGAAGTGGCAGCAGAAAGGGCAGAGCTGCCAGTATACAGGGGACCAGGGCAGCAGAGGGAGAGGCCAGGCAAGAGTGCAGAAGAGAGCTGAAACCCGCTCCTGTGCATACCACAGCCTCACGCCTAACAGTTCCTTTCAAGTTGCACAAATTCGTGCACTGGGCCCCTAGTCTAATCTAATAAAAGAGAAGTATGCCATTTGGTGTCATTCTGCTACACCCAAGCCATGCTCACCACCCAATCAGAGCGACTATATGCAAATTAACCCAACCAAGATGGAGGCCAGAAGCCACGGAGCTAGAGCAAGCAGAAGGCTGGGTTACCCCAGCAATGAAGGAAGCCAAGCTTCCTGCCTGCCCTGGCTGACTGTGGCCTCCACTCAAGGCAATAGTTTCAATTACAGAAGATAAATAATTTCCAGATACCTGCTTCCAGGCAGCCTCGCTGAGAACTTGGATTGCTGTGGGGCTTGGCCAACCTGCAAACAGCCATCAGCCCCTCACCTAGACTGGCCAGGCACCCCAGTAGGACACCCCACCCTGAAGGGGCTGCAGCCAACCTGCAAATCAGCCCCTCACCCAGGCTGGCAAGGCACTCCAGCAGGGACCTCCACCCTGAATGGGGGTGTGGCCAGTCTGAAAATGTCCCTCAGCCCCCCTCATCCAGGCTGACCAGGAACCCCAGTGGGAATCCCACCCTCATCCGGGACACCCTGCAGGGCAAACCAGCCAGCACACACCCATGCACCAGGCCTCTATCTTACAAAAAAAAAAGGTAATATGCAAATTGACCCTAACAGCAGAACCACTGGGAATGACTAGTCACTATGACACACACTGACCAACAGGGGGCAGACGCTCAATGCAAGAGCAGCCCCCTGGTTGTCAGTGCACTCCCACGGGGGAAGCTCTGTCTAACCACAAGCCAGGCTGAAGACTGCCAGCACAGCAGTGGTGTTGGGAACCTCTCCCACCTACTCAGCATCGATAAGGATGTCTGACTGCAGCTTAGGCCTGTTCCCCTCTGGCAAGTGGACATCCCCCGAGGGCTCCCAGAGGGATGTCTGACTGCCAGCTTAGGCCTGACCCCCCAAGGAGTGGGCCTGAGCCAGCAGGTGGACATCCTCCGAGGGGTCCCATATGGCGAGAGGGCACAGGCTGGGCTGAGGGAACCCACGAGTGCACAAATTTTTGTGCACCGGGCCTCTAGTAATTCAATAAAAATTAACAGAGGCCTTGTAAATAATTTACCCATCTGAGCATACATCTGGAAAAAAGCAGTATTTCCCTTAAAATGGGCATTCCCCACTCAATTAGATTTAAAATAATGGTTGAAAAGTTATTTACAAGACAATACAAATAGCAAAATGCATTAATCTGAAGAGCATTATTTGTAAAATGCTTCATATTCCACCTCCCTAACTGCTGACACATATTGCTGACTCATGAGGTATTTTACTATTTACACAAGCAACACTCCCAATTCAAATAAAACGAATAATCCCAGAAATCAACCCATAAATAAGGGTGGAATAAATCACTTCCACTGACTTTGCAAACACTTCTCTTGGAAACATAAAACCTGGTACACAGGAGTGCTTATTAAATATTTGCACAATGATCATGGTCTTGTCATATCAAATTTTCTGACAGGGAAAATAATTGTGTACATACTTGTCAGTAAACACTAAGTAAGTGAACACTTGTACTTTCCCAGTTAACACAGTAATAACTAAAGAATAAAATACTTAGAAAAAACATATGATCATTTTCTTCCTCCAGAAGGAGACTCTTTCTAAAGTTCAAACAGAAGTGAAAAACTAGGACAATTTTAGGGAAACCTAACTATTGAACATTTCAAGAAGAAAGTACTTTAGGCCATACACATATTTACCACTTTACTTTTTTGAATTTGGTAAGTGTACATCATTAAATTAGTTTTAGAGTCAGAATCACTATCCTCATTTACCCTCATATAACAAAGGACTCGCTGAAGACAAATATAAATGTGTCAAGTTAATGTAGGCAATGCTAATATCAAATAGTATATACTCTTTTTAAAATTATAAAGGTAAAGATAAGTGACAATAATCACAGTATTATGATTTAGAGAGTGATTCCACTGGGTAGAAAAAGTGCTTAAAAGCATTATCATTTAATCTTTCTAATCATCCATAACTCAGGCAAAACATTATCTTCATTTTATGGCAAGGAACCCTGGATAGAAGTTAAGTTTCAGGTTTGTGGGAGAAAGGGTATACCTTATGTGTTATTTTATAAGCATATAAGAATTCTTTAAGCCCTTCTTCTGAATCCCATGGTCATTGTGTAACTGTGTATAAAGTTATTACTATTTTTAAAATAATGCCATTATTAAACTACTAGAGGCCCGAAGCACAAAATTCTTGTAGGAGTAGGCCTTCCTTCCCCCTGCTGCCTGCATCAGCTTCCCTCTGGCACCTGGGACGCAGGCTCCCCTCTTGCTCCAGCTTTGTCCAAAAGAATGTCCAAAAGGATGTCTGGAATGACATCTGATCTAACTAGCATATTATCCTTTTATTATTATGGACTAGAAGCCTGGTGCACAAAAATTTGTGCACTCTCGTGGGGTTGGGATGGGGGATTCCCTCAGCGTGGCTAGTGCCCTCTCACAGTCTGGGACCCACCAGGGGATGTCCACCTGCTGACTTAGGCCCACTCCCTGGGGAAACGGGCCTTAGCTGACAATCAGACATCCCTCTGGCAGCCCGGGAGCCCTCGGGGGGGATGTCAACTTGCTAGCGGGGAGCAGGCCTAAGCTGCAGTCAGACATCCTTAGTGCTGCTGAGGAGGCAGGAGAGGCTCCCACCACCAATACTGTGCTGGCAGCCTTCAGCCTGGCTTGTGGCTGAGCAGAGCTCCCACTGTGGGAGCGCACTGACCACCAGGGGGCAGCTCCTGCATTGAGCGTCTGCCCCCTGTTGGTCAGTGTGTGTCATAGTTACCAGTCATTTCCAGTGTTCTGCTGTTAGGGTCAATTTGCATATTACCCTTTTATTATATAGGATAGAGGCCTGGTGCACAGGTGGGAGCCAGCTGGTTTGCCCTGCAGGGTGTCCCGAATGAGGTTGAGGGTCCCGCCGGGTGCCTGACCAGCCTGGGTGACTGAGGGCTGTTTGCAGGTTGGTCAAGCCCCTCAGTGGGGACCCTCATCCCATGGAGGTGTGGCCAGCCTTGGTGAGAGATTGAGGGCTGTTTTCAGTCTGGCCACACTCCCTTAGGGTGGGGGGAGTCCCGTTGGGGTGCCTGGCCAGCCTAGGTGAGGGGTTGATGGCCATTTTCAGGCTGGCCACAGCCCCTTCAGGGTGAGGTGAGTCCCGCTGGGGTGCCTGGCCAGCCTGGGTGAGGGGCTGAGGGTCATTTTCAGGCTGGCCATGCCCACGGGCTGCAAGCAGGTATCTGGAGGTTATTTATCTTCTATAATTGAAACTTTGTAGCTTTGAGTAGAGCTTAGGGCGGAAGACCAGGGTATGCGGGAAGCTTGGCTTCCTCCATTGCTGGGGTCAACAACTCAAGCCTCCTGCTCACTCCAGCTTCGTGGCTGCCTCCATCTTTGTGATGGAGTGGTGGTTAATTCGCATATTACTCTTTTATTAAATAGGATAATTCAATTTTCAGAGGTATATTCAGAGTTAGGTAATCACCACCACAATCAGTTTTAGAATATTTTCTTCATCTCCAAAAGAAACCCTGTATTCATTGGCAGCAGTTACTCCCCATTTCCTCCCAACACTTGCTCCCCAGTCCCAGCAACCATTAATCTACATACTATTTTTATTGTTTTGAACATTCCCTATAAATGTAGCTATAGCTCTGGCCAGTGTGGCCCATTTGGCTAGAGCATCATCCATGCACTGAAAGGTCTTGGGAACACACCAGGGCTGTGGGTTCCTTCATTGATGGGGCATGTGTAGGGTTGGGGTAAAAGTAAGAGGAATCTCCACACCTTCATGTTTTATATGTCATATTTTCTGGGCACAGATCACTTTATTTCCTGGATAACAAATTATTGCTCGTTCAGTATATCTCAGGTTTTAGTTATGGTTACATTGTGTTATTTTGAACCAAGTTAAATGAATATCTTTATGTGAACCTATCATTCTAGCCATTAAATGAATGAGCTAGGAATAAGCAAAAAAAGAATTAAAAGCTCCTAGGCAGAAACCAAGATGGTGGCATAGGTAAACACTGGAATTGGTGCCCTGCACAACCATTTCAAAACCACAATGACAAGAAAAAACAGACACCATCTAAACTCAAAGGAAGGCTGGCTGAGTGGAAATTCTACAACTAGAAAGAGACTGAGACTAAGAGGAGGTGCGGAAATAAAGTGCAGAGGTACGGAGGCATGCGCGAAGGGGGCTTGCAGGAAGGGCTGAGAGCTGAGGTTTCATACCGGAGGGAGGCACAAGCTCCTGACAGCTCTGAACTCCAGTTCCGGGCTAGTTTCTGGGGACCCAGACTCATTCGGGGAGGAGCTGGACTGTCTGGCACCATCTGGCACTGGGAGGATCTCCAGAGCGGCTTTCTCCCGGCGGTGCCAAGGGTCACTGAGAACCAGTGCCTCTTAGGGCAGGGCTGAGAATCAGCCATAGCTGTTTGCTCCGCCCTTTTGATTCTCCGAGACCCCACCCCACCCAAGCTGCTTTTGCATATAAAAGGCTGGGAAGCCTCAGGCAGAAGCTAAAATAGCATCTCCTTAGGGTTCTAAGAGCCAGTGTACCCAGTGGTCAGAGAGTGACCACCCAGACTACAACTCCTCAGATCCATAAGGGACACACTCAGGGGGCAGACTCAGTGGGCACCAAAGCCCCACTGAAGCAAGTCTTGTCCCACAAGGGTGTCTCTAGCACAGAAGTTCTGCCACCGCAGACACAGCTGATTCTCACAGCCAATTGGCCTGGAGGTCAATTCCTCTCAGTGATACCAACAACAATCAAGGCTTAGCTACAACAAGACTGTGAACAAAGCCAAAATGTGGTGCAACAAGAGTGTCAACCTCAGGTAATTGGGGAGGCTGAGCCACTGGGACCTATAAGACACCTTGCACAGAAAGCTACCCTATCAAAACAGGGAAGCAGCCAAAATGCAGAGACAAAGAAACAGGTCACAAATGACAGAAATGGAGGAAAGCAAATGACTGGATATAGAGTTCAAAACCATGGTTATAAGGTTTTTCAAAAATTTTCTAGACACCACTGATAAATTTAAAAAGGACCAGCTAGAAATTAAGCATACATTGACTGAAATAAAGAATAATATACAGTGATCCAACAGCAGACTAGAGGATCTCAAGAATCAAGTCAAATATATGAAATATGAAGAAGCAAAACATACCCAACCAGAAAAGAAAAAAGAAAAAAGAATCCAAAAGTGTGAGGATGGTGTAAGGAGTCTTTGGGACAACTTCAAGCGTACCAACATCTGAATTATACAGGTGCCAGAAGAAGGGAGAGCGCAAGATATTGAAAACCTATTTGAAGAAATAATGACAGAAAACTTGCCCTACCTGGTGAAAGAAATGGACATAGAAGTCCAGGAAGCACAGAGATTGCCAAACAAAAAAAGACACATCATAATTAAAATGCCAAGAGCAAAAGACAGAGAGAATCTTAAAAGCAGCAAGGGAAAAGCAGACAGTTATCTACAAGGGGGCACCCATATGACTGCCAGCTGTTTTCTCAATAGAAACTTTGCAGGCCAGAAGGAAGTGGCAAGAAATATTCAAAGTGATGAATAGTAAGAACCTACAGCCAAGATTACTTTACCCAGCAAAGCTATCATTCAGAATTAAAGGTCAGACAACAAGCTTCAAAGACAAGAAAAAGCTAAAAGGGTTCATCACCACCCAACCAGTATTATACGAAATGCTGAAAGGTATCCTTTGAGAAGAGGAAGAAGAAGAAGTAAAGATAACAATCATGAACAACAAATACATATCTATCAACAAGTGAACCTAAAAATCAATTGAATAAAAAAAATCTGATGAACAGAATAAACTGGTGAATAGAATAGAATCAAGGGCATAGAAAGGGAGTGGATTGACAATTTTCCAGGGGGAAAGGGGTGTTGGGGGTGCGGGAAGAGACTCGGCAAAAATTGTACACCTATGGATGAGAACAGCGTAGGGGAGGATAAAGACAGAGGGTGAGGTTTGAACCGGGAGGAGGGGAGCTATGGGGGGAAAAAAGAGGAACAACTGTAATAATATGAACAATAAAGATTTAAACAAAAAGAATAAAAAGCTCCCTCTCTGTAAGGAGTTGCCAACTTGAACATAAAACACTTCCTAACTCTCTAAAAGAAACCGGATTTAGTCATTCTCTTTATGGTGTCCAATGGTCATTTGCCTTATCTCAAGTGAAAAAACGTCATCTGAATTCTCCAAGTAATTATGCACAAATGGTCTTAAAAATCAACATAAAAAATTTCTCTGTATCTCTCAGGCTTCCTTCCATTCTGCGTGGAGAACTTTTTCAAATTTTTAAGTGCACCTATATAATAAAGAATTAAAGAATGAAAACTGGAAAAAAAAGAATAAAAATCTTCCCTCTGTATATTTTTCTCTAATTTCTTCAGTTCTAGAATGAGAATGAGGTCTAATGTCCTGTTACCTTCCTGGCAAGGACCATTTTCTTTTTCACATATTTTCTAAAGATTCTTCACAAACTTTCAATTCCACAGCTAGGGTAACCAAGCCAATCAACATAGACACACTAAATTTAAGAATTGCAAGGGATCTTAGAGATGGAGCCCAATTTCCTAATTCTATAGAAGGTGTATGTGTTTGTGTGAGAGAAAGATTGGTTGCTTGTAGTTAAACAGCTGCATACTGCATATTGGTCAAAACTACCAAAAATCAACATGCATTAGTTGTCTAAGCTATATCTAGGTCACAAGTAGTTAATGATGTGAACTGACATTTCTTTAAGTATAAATGCTATAATAAAAATCTTGCTCATTGTCTATTATGTAAGTCTGCTGTGGTAAAATTCAAATAATGCTTTGGGATAATTTAGAATTAAGCTTAAGCTTCTGAAATAACAGGAAGTCGTTAACTCTTAACTATTACCTCTTCAATTGAGTAATCAAAATATATCATTTATAGTGAAATGTATTATGATTTTTCCATTTTGCTTAGAAGATAAGATTTTCTTTAGCAAACTGGCTTGAGTGAATTAAAAGTAACTTTCAGTGCTGGCATCTAGTAAAAGTTCAATTATAGTCAAGATGAGCAATGGCTTGCTGTTTGCCCACTAGCTATTTAATGTAGATCAGCGGCTTTCAATTTTTTTCATCTAGTGGCACAACATAAACTAATTATTAAAATTCTGCAGCACACCAAAAAAATATATTTTTTGCTAGACTGACAAAATTGTATAATTATGATTGACTTACAAAAAATAATAATAGTAATTAGTTGAGAGATTTCAAAGACAGGAAGGGCAAGGGAAAGAAAGATAAAAACATCAATGAAGAGTCCTAACCGGTTTGGCTCAGTGGATAGAGCGTCGGCCTGTGGACTCAAGGGTCCCAGGTTTGATTCCATTCAAAGGCATGTACCTTGGTTGCGAGCACATCCCCAGTAAGAGGTGTGCAAGAGGCAGCTGATTGGTGTTTCTAACTCTCTATCACTCTCACTTCCTCTATGCCAAAAAAAAAAAAATCAATAAAATATATGTTTTAAAAAAACAAAAATCATCAATGAAGAGAATCATTGATCAGCTGTCTCCCGCATGCCTCTTACTGGGTGGGGTTCAAACTGGTGACCCAGGCATGTCCCCTGACCAGGAATTGAACCCTGACCTCTGGTTCATATGTTGCTGCTCAACCACTGAGCAACACTAGTCAAGCTACCTTTTTTGCTCCATAGTGAATTTTTAAAAAAGCAGGTACCTATAATTGTATGTAAGGATTTCTGGTACCAAGAATTAGCCAATCAAAAGCAACCTTATTATGCAATGTGACCAATAAGATCCAACTCTATTACATAATCTATATATTCTGGGTTCAAGACAGGGCATTCACACTGGATGGCTATTGTGTTGGCTGCTGTCATTTTTTTTATTAGACAATTTAAGGAAAAAGAGGTCAGTGCACCTGAATAATAGTCGGGTATTGCATGTTTTAAAAATTCTTGCAGCACACTGGATGAAAATCGCTGATGCAGATAAATGACTTCCCTAATGTCTCAATGGTAATCCAGTAATGCTTCATATTCTGGCCAGCCTTCACGGATGGGTATAATGTAACACTGCATTGTTTTATTACCATATAACTAGCAATTTCTAGATGACATTGACTCTTCTTGCTTAATAAGTCTTAAATGTACATTATACAGCACAACCCTTAACTGCAGGTGCTCTTTAAATACTTCTCAGGATGGTGACTCTATACTTGTAATTATGAGGTAACCAACCAAATAAAGATCGCCCAAATGAAGTACTGATGTGCTCTGAGCTTTTGAACTTGTATTTACCCTTCCATTTCTGTCATCAATATGAATAATAGACTTGGGTCCATAATTTAGTAAAAAATTTAGAGTTCTGTATCATGCTACCTTGTTCCAAAACATTCCTCTTGAGTTTTTTTCTATTCTTACCAGAGTAGCTACTCAATATTTGTATTCATTGTCCAATCCAATAATTCTCTCAGAATGTGTACACATTCAAATGGGCTAATTCTTGGTACATCCTTATATACAATTATAGGCACCTGCTTTTTTAAAAAAGTCAATATGGAGCAAAAAAGGTAGCTCAGCTGGTGTTGCTCAGTGGTTGAGGATCAATATATGAACCAGGAGGTCAGGGTTCAATTCCTGGTCGGGCACATGCCTGGGTTGCCAGTTTGATCCCCACCCAGTAAGAGGCATGCGGGAGACAGCTGGTCAATGATTCTCTCTCTTCATTGATGTTTTTAGTTTTTTTAAAAAATATATTTTATTGATTTTTTTACAGAAAGGAAGTGAGAGGGATAGAGAGTTAGAAACAGCAATTAGCTGCCTCTTGCACACCTCCTACTAAGGATGTGCCCGCAACCAAGTACATGCCCTTGACTGGAATCGACTTTTCAACTTGTGGGGCTGGACTGAAACCAATACTTAGCGTCAGCCTCTTTCACATTCACATCAAGATCTCTGCCAGCATACTTGCACGCCTTCAAGAGTCAAACAAGTTTGAGAGGGAGCAGCATTTCAACAGAGGATAGTTGATTGTGAGCACGTTCAGGAGATGGCCTTCGCTCCTTTATGTCTAGATCACCTTGCTTTGTAGCTACCTCACTTTGTGTGTAAAGTGCAACGAGTTGTGAAAGTGAAAAGGAAGCTTCGAGGGAGAAAAGAAAAGGAAAGGAGACTTAAAATGACTGATATCTGGTCACCTTACCTTAAAGTTACTTTTAGAACCTTGAATTGTGTCTTGACTGGAATCAGCAATAGAGCTAAAGGAGCAATCTTGAAGATGTGGCCTTGCCAATTATCAGTTTTTCAACTTCAGACTCTTCAGCTTAGAACATGAAAACTTCCTATATGCTGGGGATATTAGCCATTTTAAGTCTCCTTTCCTTTTCTTTTCTCCCTCAAAGCTTCCTTTTCACTTTTACAACTCGTTGCACTTTACACACAAAGTGAGGTAGCTACAAAGCAAGGTGATCTAGACATAAAGGAGCGAAGGCCATCTCCTGAACGTGCTCACAAATTTTGAATCAAGAACCTCCCCTCCCCTCGGGGTAGGGGAGGACAGGGGAAGGTCGGGGGGGGGGGGGGGAGAGGGTGGACGATATGTGTACTACTCTTTGTAATATTTTAAATAATAATAATCTAAACTAATAAAAGTGGAATAGTAAAATTGACCGTATCTTCGGGATGCCCAACAGCCAATCAGAGCGACCGAATGCAAATTAACCTAGCCAACATGGCGGCCGCCACTCACGGAGTAAACGGGCAGCTTCCATCGCAGCAGGAGTGAAAGTGAAACTGCCTGCGCGCTGGCTCGCTTAGCCTTGACGGAAAGCAAAACACACATTTGCAACATTGTATAAATCATAGAATCCTCAGAGCTGAAGCTGGGCCTGAGTCTAAGAGTATAACATTGTTTCATTATAGAAGCCACAAGGTGAGGCAGAGAGGAGGCTTCGTTAGTAAAAGGCCTCACCTTAAAGGAACAGCATCAATTATAGAAGATAAACAAACCCCAGAACCTGCGTCCAGCCAGCCTTGCTGGGATGTTGGGTCAATGGGAGCTGTGGGCAGCCTTAAAGCCTGAAAGCGCCAATCAGCCCATCACCCATGCTGGCCACAACCCAATGGGGTGAGGGACGTTCCTGGGGAGCTTGGCCAGCCTGCAAACAGCCATCAGCCCGTCACCCAGGCTGGTCAGGCAAGCCAGCAGGTGGACATCCTCAGAGGGGTCCCAGACTGTGAGAGGGCACAGGCTGGG
Source organism: Murina feae (assembly GCA_004026665.1). Taxonomy (NCBI): domain Eukaryota; kingdom Metazoa; phylum Chordata; class Mammalia; order Chiroptera; family Vespertilionidae; genus Murina; species Murina feae. The sequence goes on along the minus strand of PVJC01021916.1, from coordinate 559 downwards.
CTGAGGGACCTCCCGAGTGCACAGAGCAGCTGCAGGGCAGAATAGCGCAGGACCCAGGACCGGTGAGTGGGAAACAAGAGGCAGGGTTGGAGGGCACCGGGAAGCTGGTAAGAGGTGGCAGGGGGTCGGTGGGCTGCTTGGTGGGCTTCCCAGGCCCTTTGTGGGGCATCGGGGAGCGGGTAAGAGGTGGCAGGGGGTCGGCGGCCTGCTTGGTGGGCTTCCCAGGCCCCTTGCAGGGCACCAGGAAGTGAGAAAGCAAGGTGGCGGGCTGGGGAGTGGGAAAGAGGTGGCAGAGGGTCGGTGGCCTGCTTGGTGGGCTTCCCAGGCCCTTTGCAGGGCATCGGGGAGCTGGTAAGAGGTGGAAGGGGGTCGGCGGCCTGCTTGGTGGGCTTCCCAGGCCCTTTGCGGAGCATCGGGGAGCAGGTAAGAGGTGGCAGGGAGTCAGTGGCCTGCTTGGCAGCTGGCCAGACCCTTGGAAGGGCATCGGGGAGCGGGAAAGAGGCAGCAGGGGGTCAGTAGCCTGCTTGGTGGGCTTCCCAGGCCCCTTGCAGGGCACCAG
>PVJC01021915.1:10043-27918 GCA_004026665.1 Murina feae | reverse complement strand
CGCTTCCCAACCCCCACCCAACCATCACCATGCCATCTCCCTCTGGCCCACCCCCACATCTCGCTCACCCTGCCGCTGGCACTGCGCTGGCCTCCAGGGCTGAGGCCGCCATCTTGCCTGAGCTAATTTGCATACAGCCATTCTGATTGGCTAGTGGGCGTGGCTTACCCCCGTCCCGGAGAAACGGTTAATTTTAATATTTTGCTTTTATTAGTTAAGATATATTTCAGAGAAGAAGGGAGAGGGGGAGAGAGAAACATCAATGATAGAGAATCATGGATCAGCTGCCTCCTGCATGCCCCCTACTGGGGATTGAGCCCGACACCTGGGCATGTACCCTTGACCAGAATTGAACTTGGTACCCTGCAGGCTGATGCTCTATCCACTGAGCCAAATCAGCCAGAGCATCACCATTCACTTTTACAACATTGTATTGCTTCTAGAAGAAACCCCCTGCCACCTTCCCCATCTAGCTGCCTGCCCCACCCAGTCATCTGCACACTGCTGTTTCAGACATTTTTTGGGAATGGGGCCATACACAATGGGCGTTTTGTGACCAGCTGCCTCATTTGGGTGTGTACCTTGGAGTGATGGGTTGCAGGGTCCTATATGACTGATAGTAATCATTTGAGGAGTGGCCATTTCCATTCCGACAACAGTGTGTGAGGGCTCACATCTGTTCACATCCTCGTCAACACTTGCTATCATCTAACCTTTGGTTCTAGCCTCCAAGGTGACCTGGGGTCCCGCCAAAGCATTGCTCTCTAGAGCAACAATCTATGCTTTTCTATTCAGTTTTAAAAGTGGAAGTTGTTGAAAATGTCTGCACAAACATCTCTATTGGTAAGTTCTCACTGCTCAGGATCTGCTGTGACACAGCTTGCAGGGACTAAGTCTTCCCCAGGCCAACCTCACCCCACTGCTGCCTGGTCCTGTCTGGTCCTGGGGAGGGCCCTGGGGAGTGCACTGGGGCACTAGCCAGCCTGCTGCGGGGCTGGCCACAGGCTGCGTTGGGCTTTGGGAGCTGAGGGAGGAAGAGCGAGGTGCCTGGTGGGGTGGAGGGCAGGGAGAGGAGAGAGGCACCTTCTCTAAATGAAGCCATCACAGCCAAGGAGCTCCTGGGTGCCTGTCTGCTGGCTCCACTGCGCCCACCGTCCTGGCTTCTATGCTGCCTCAGAAGGCAAAGGTCCCATCAGCAAAAGTGGAAACTTTAAAGAGGTGATGTGGGCTCCACCTCAGAATGGCTCAGACATGGTTCACGGGCCCACGCGGGACTGCAGACACGCGGGTGTGGCAGCGGCCACGCAGCCCGGCATGGCCCTCTGGCAGGGCCAGAGTGCAGGGAGGAGTGGAGCTTCACTGTGAGAGAAAGTCCCCGGGGTTGAAGGATCCCTCTTCAAACTCTGATCGCTGGTCACAGTCTGGCCCCCAACTCCCACCCACAAGGCACTCCTCCTGGAGTAAAGGGCGCCAGGCAGGCCTCTTCCTGGCCATTCCCACAGACCCATTGGCTCTCATGAGTCTATGTGGGCAGATTGTGGGGCTCCCTGCTGGGCAGCACAGCCATAGCTACAGCCCTGGGCCAGGCTCTGGGATTAGAGCTGGGGTCCCCAGTGCCGCAGCCCCTGATCTTCAGCCCCCTTAATCCACAGCCCCTCATCTGTAGCCCCCCTGGTCATAGCCACCCTGATCTGCAGCTCCCCCCAGTCTGTAGCCCCTCATGATCCAAAGCTCCCTGACCTGCAGCCCGAGGTGCAGTGACTCTGGGCTCATTGTGAATGTGTCATTATTCCAGGCTCATCAGGGCCTGGAGGTGCTAGGAGCCAGCGGCTGCTAAGGTGCCTGCTGTTCCGTCCTGATGCCTTACCACATCAGGGCTGATTTGCATGTTTCTCTAACACACACACACACACACACACACACACACACACACACACACACATACTCTAAGGGGGCCCGGTGCACAAAAATTTGTGCACTCGAGAGGTCCATCAGCCCTGCCTGTGCCCTCTCGCAGTCTGGGACCCCCCAGGGGATGTCCACCTGCTGGTGTGCCTGGCTAGCCTGGGTGAGGGGCTGATGGCTGTTTGCAGGCTGGCCAAGCCCTCCAGCAGGAACCTTCACCCCATGAGGGTGTGGCCAGCCTGAATGAGGGGCTGAGGGCCATTTTTAGGCTGGCCACACACCCTTCAGGCAGTGGACAGGGAACCCATCCAGAGGCTCCACAGGGAGCAAGACACCCGCCTCTGAGCTGGGCCTGTAATCTGGCCCCAGCAGCTCGAAGAACGCCAGGGTCTTGGGGACCTTGTCCAGGTTGCACAGGTTCACATGCGCCACTGAGCCGCCACTTGCCCCATCCCCACCGCCATGCGCCCCGTCCCAGCCACCTGTGTGTGTCCCATCCCTGCTGCTGCCTCGCGCTCCGCCTCATCCCCTGCCTCATCCCTGCCACCCGCCTGCACCCACCACTGCTCACTCTGTGGCTGCCGGCCTCCATCTTGGCTGAGTTAATTTGCATACAGCCGTTCTGATTGGCTGGTGGGAATGGCTTGGCTGGTGGGCGTGGCTTAGGCATCTCAGAGAGGGGATTAATTTCTATATTACTCTTTTATTAGAGTGTATATATGTGTGTGTGTGTGTGTGTGTGCGCGCGCTAGAGGCCTAGTGCACGGATTTGTGCACATTTAAAGGAAATTAAATGAGAGAAATATTTTAATATTGCTATTCGCCCTTTCTGTATAATAGAAGTGTCAACCAAATTCACTATCAACAATTACAGATAGAAACACACGCATGCAACTGGTGCCAGTGAGAGCTTTATATGTATTGCACATGCGTGAGTCAACTTAGCCTTTTATAGATATAGAATAAACTTGCTTAATTAGACCTGCTTTCTGATGTAGCTAAACTTCTTCCAGCCCAGTGAAGTACCCCAACTTCTCTTTCAGGTAACTGGCAGCAACACAGCAGTAAATATCAACATGAAGCAGATTATTATTATAGATCACGCAGGGAGAATAAAGTGTAAAATATTTAACAGCAGTAGTGTTTGACTACATTCTGCACAGTGGGAAAACCTGAAGTCATTATCAAGGTCCACTTTTTTTCAGTCTGGTCAAGTTTCAAAGCTTTCTAAATCTCCATTTTCTTGCTAATGAAAAGAAAATAGGATTCCACTGAGTCTACTATCTACCTACTCCAGGACTTCTGTGAGGATCAAATGAGATGAGCCAATGTGAAGAAACTTCACAGACATTTGGTTAAAGTGTACAATGTTTGCACCTGGCTGTGAAGCAAGTCGTGTTCCTGGGCTGAAGAAACTCCAAGGAGGTCAGCCGCTAGGGAGAGGAAGCTGAGCATTGATATGTGACGTCATTACCCGGCTCCTAAAAGCCACCCATCTCCAGGCTGGGTTGGGCTGTGGGCTGCATTTTGTGCCATGGGGTCTTGGCTGCCTTGGCTGCAATTTGGTGGGCTGTCTCTCCAGGGTGGTGGCAGGGCTGCTTCCCACTTGGGGGAAGCTGAGTGTTGTAGGCACTAAGTCTGCAGTGCTGTTTCTCTGTAAATGGCCAGTGCACGTCAATGCACTTCCTGGTTCATAGGTCATTGTTCAATCACTGAGCCATGCTAGCTGGCTAAAAGGTTGTTTTTACAATCATTGTACTATACATGCAAACAAGGTAAGGTTCATAGTTTAAAATGTTGGGCTAAATTTAATTAGATAAGAACAAATAAATGGAGGTAAATACAGGCCTATCTGTCAATGGCTTAACATTTAGTATACTGTCAACCAATATCTCAAATGGGTGATCAAATTAAAATAAAACAAATTACAATTCTTTCTCAAAATCATATTGATGATGTTGTTTCTGTAATGATGATGTTGAAACATCAAATAAATATATTTATAACTTTCTGGAATTGTAAATAAAAACAATTATCTAAGGCTCAGAGTGTTAATGATAATGATAATGATAATGTGGCTAATGGAAACATTTGATGATGGAATTAAAGTACACATCACTTTAATTTGACTTTACACAAGGTTAATGAATATATGCAGTTTTTATAAATACACAGAGCTTATTAAAATAACTATATTATAAAAATATAAACAGTAATGAGCTACCTTTAGCATATCTGACTCAAGGAATAATAATAATAATAAAATTAGAGATTTAAATGATACCCCGAAAAGAGTCATCCAAGATTTAAATACCTACTACATGAAATAACTCTTAAGTTTCTGGGTTGAATATATAAAAAGGTATTTTTTCAACTCCATAGTAGATAGGAATTGCCAGCAATAAAAGCTATACAAAAACAGAATGAACTACTTAATGAAGTTAATGAGCTAATCACTGCCAGGAGTTTTAATGGTGGACTAGGCAGGCTTTTGTTTGGGGAGCTGCACACAGGACTCAACCAGGCAACAGAAGAGTTGACTGGGTGCTTAAGTCTCTTCTGACTCCGATTGCTTGTGATTTTATTTCACGAGGGAATATGAATGTATAAATATTTGTTTACTTAAAAAGTATGTGATAACAATCATCGCCTCAACTGCCAAATATTTTCCATATGTTCACTCCTTTGAGGCGACCAAGATGGAAGAAGTCATGAAGTTTCTATGGCAAAGCCAGTAACTTCTAAGAATGATATGACTTAATTCCTTGAGCATCCACATTTGACTTTAGAAAATAAAACCTACAACCCCTAATCACACCTGATTTGATGCAGTCAGTGAAGGTGGTGGGAGGAAGAAAATAATCACAGATAGAATGGACACGGAATCTTCCCAGCTCAGTGGGACTTGATATTGGCCTTATGTTTTATAATCACACGTATTGATAAAATAATCTACTCTATAAAAGCGAAATATTAAAATTAACCGTTTCTCCGAGACAGGGTAAGCCACGCCCACCAGCCAATCAGAGCGGCTGTATGCTAATTAGCCCAGCCAACATGGCGGCCGCCACTCAAGGACCTGAGTAAACAGCCCTTTCCATTGTGGCAGGAGCGAAAGTGAAGCTGCACCCCTCAGCTCAGCTCTGATTAAACTGCCTCTAGCAGTTTTGAAACAATGTAACAATCATAGAATCCTCCGGAGCTGAAGGAAAGAGCAGCCCGGGCCTCACCAGTAAAAGTAACAATTGTTTCATTATAGACGCTGCGAAGTGAAGCAGAGGAGGCTTCCTTAGTTAGAAGGCCGCCTTAAAGGAACAGTGTATCAATTATAGAAGATAACCCCAGGCCTTCAAGGAACAGCATCAATTATAGGAGAGAAATCGCAGAAACCTGCATCCAGCCGGCCTTGCTGGGACGTTGGGTCAATGGGAGCTGTGGGCAGCCTTAAAGCCCCTCACCCAGGCTGGTCAGGCACGCCAGCAGGTGGGCATCCCCCGAGGGGTCCCAGACTGCGAGAGGGCACAGGCTGGGCTGAGGGACCTCCCGAGTGCACAGAGTGGCTGCAGGTCGGGACAGCACAGGACCCAGGACCCGTGAGAGGGAAACAGGCGGCAGGGTTGGAGGGCACCGGGAAGCGGGTAAGAGGCGGCAGGGGGGGGGGGTCTCGGCCTGCTTGGTGGCTGCCCAGGCCCTTTGAGGGACACCAGGGAGTGGGAAAGCAAGGCTGCAGGGGCCGGGGTCCTGCTTGGCAGCTCCCCAGACCCTTTGGCGGCACCGGGAAGTGGGAAAGGAAGGCAGCAGGGGACGGGCGAGTGGGAAAGAGTTGGCGGCCTGCTTGGCGACTCCCCATACCCCTTCCGGGGATCAGGGAGCAGGAAAAGGCTGGCCTGACCACAAGGCGGAGTTTTCCCTGCTTTCTGGTGGCTGGAGGAAGATGGGCAGTAGGCAAGCTTGGGAGGCAGGCCGCACCCAGCCCTGGTCACCACTCAAAAAAGAGAACAACATGAAGGGGAGGGCAAGAGTCTGAGAGATCAACATAGAGGGGGTGCCTGCTCCAAGCCTCCACGGTGTGCCTGGGGGCAGGGCCCCAGCAGGTAGATACACACAGGAGGACTGCTCTGAGCCTCAGATGTGGCTGGGGGCAGGTCCCCAGTGGCCACACACACACACACACACACACACACACAAAAGGCGCCTGGCAGACTGGGGCCATCATAGGACATCCACTGAGGGGTCCCAGACTGTCAGAGGGCACAGGCCGGGCTGAGGGGCTCCCTCCACCCCGAGTGCACAAATTTTTGTGCACTGGGCCCCTAGTATTTTCATAATACAAAATAATATATTCTTTTCATGCAAGCATGATGAATATAGCTGGCTGAAACATTGTATATCTCTCAACAGTGTTAATGTCAATATTTGTGAGAGTATGCACTATCCGCAGTGCCTTTGTAGGACCTGTTTCCATGTATCAGAGCAGAGAGGAATGTATCCAAGGCTGTTGGCTCAATGGGAAAGAAAAAAAAATGACTTAGAAGTTAGAAAATTAACAAGTTTTGCGATCTGAGGCAGCATCAAATGCGACATATGTAAAAGTTGTATGCCAATTTGGGGTAAATTCCTTTATATAATTCAGTTTCACCTTTATGTAGCATTAATCAATTAGTTTTCACTTTTTTATGGAAGTAAATAATTCCAAAAGGCTTACCGCATAAGCCGTATAAATGTGGAACATGAACACTTATCCTCAAAAAATGTAAAAGGAAAAAAAACACGCATTTAGAATAAATGAAGCCGGCCACAAAAAGAGATGGACATAATGAGGGAGTGAACATATAGAGGGACCTGAAGTCATCTGCGCCGTGGCTCTCAGTGGCCTAGTTAATAGCCATTTCCTTCATAGCAGCCCACGTTCTCAATTAGCCTCAGTTGCAGCTAGGAGTGACCCTGTGACCTGGTTCTGACCAAAGAAAATTAAGCTGTCTTAGGGGAAATCCTGGGAAAATTTTCCCTTTGTGGAAAGAAGAGACATAAGTGAAAATGATGTTCTCATTACTTCACCATTTTTGACACTGATTTAGCTGGATGTCCCCAAAACCACACTCAGGCTGGATCTTTAGCTAGAAGGACTCAAGGGCTCAAAATGCTGTTCATGCAGCAAGCACTGTGGTTTACTACAGTAAAAGAATATAGATTAAGATCCACAAAAAGAAAAGGATGCCATTATCGTGTAAAATTTAGGAGAAACCAGGTATACGTTTCCAGGAATACTTTTCCAGTAGAGTTATATCAACATGCTTATTCTCCCAGCAATAATGTGTGATACAACCAGGGCAGCTCATCTAGCCCCAATATCCAGGTTGGGTTTTGTTTGTTTGTAGTTTTTGTTTTTTGGAGGGAGCGGCTCTGGGGAGAGTGTAATTAGTCATATAAGCACACAGCACCTCTGTGGTTGGCCTCAGCTATTCAGACTCCAACCCCCCAGAGCAATGTAGGCATTCACCATAAACAAGATTACTGGTATAAAACATCTGATCAAGCTGGTCCTTCATGGCCCAAGTCATGCAAATGAATTAAAACACAAAATATTAAAAACAGCCAGAATATTCCAAGGGTTCAGTGTTCATCTCCCAAGGAGTCAGATAAAGGCCAGCCCTGAAGGCAAATCTTTCTTGAGAATGTACAGTGCTTGAGCAACATAAGGGTGTTGAGCAACCCAGACACTCTAAATTAATCCTTCCCGCACACTTTGAACATGGCTGTGAGCTGACATAATGTTTGGAGCTGTAATCTCCATCCTATGACTCTAGGACATCAAGGAGAGGACTGTGGAAGTTGATAAGAGCCTTGACATTTTTGAACTTCTGACTTAGTAACTTTAAACCACATTCCTTTGAATGCCTTCTTACGTAAAATACTAGAGGCCTGGTGCATGGATTCATGCACTGGTGGGGTCCCTCAGCCTGGCCTGCACCCTCTCACAATCCGGAATCCCTCAAGGGATGTTGGACTGCTGGTTTTGGCCCCATTTCCACAGGCCAACCTTAGGGACCCCACCAGTGTACAAATCCATGTACTGGGCCTCTAGTATGCATATAGGATCTTTGGTTAATTTCCCCCTGCCCTCCCCCTTCCCTTTTCCCTCTTAGATTCATCAGTTTGTTCCATGTTTCTATGCTTGTGCATTGAGTGTCTGCCCCCTGGTGGTCAGTGTACGTCATAGCTACCGGTCAAACGGTTGAAAAATTGAAAGGTGGAAGGGTCAGTTAGACTTTTATAGATAGATAGATAGATAGATAGATAGATAGATAGATAGATAGATACTGTTAAATTCCATTTTAAAGTTATGTTGACTATTCTCTTTAGTTCTGATAAATGAATTTTAATTAACTTATCATGCAATGCAAACCGTGGCATATATTTGAAGTTTGAAGTTTAAAAATATGTATATTCTGATAGAATTGGGCCTTAGAGTGAATATTGATATAAAGAAAGTCTGCCTTCCTGTCTTTTTTCTGCTCCTCTATCCAGTGCTCAGTAGGCACAATGACTGCAACATCCTCTTTGCTACAATTTTAAGAAATTATCATTATCTTTTACTTAGTTATATTTTCTTAAAATGGTATTTATTTTTAGTAACCTAGCCCAGTGTTTTGCACAATGAAATTTCAATAAATAATAATTTCAGTTAAATATTTTTCCAATGAGATTGTGGCAAATAACTCTTTCAAAAGAGCCATTGAGGATCCTTTTTCTGGCACCAAGAGATAATAAAAATCACTTTTTCAGGAAATATTTATGACATTTTAGTCTTGATGGAATGGTTAATTTGTAGTCATTCCACATTTTCTATAAAAATACATTTTCCAAAAAAAGAATAAACTTTGATGTAACCCCTGTTGGTTCAGAGAAGCTGCTTTTCACCCTAGGGTTTCAGCAGTCACATCCACAGCACTTGGAGTTCTTCAGCACAGTTTAAACTGTAGAAACACCTTTTATAGTCTCCAGGTTTGAATGCTCCATTTTGAACAAAGGTTTAGTTTCCTGAAGAATTTTGGTTTTGCATTTGTGTGAAAGAATGACATTGAGGTTTTAGTAATTTATTTTAGAACCTGGAGAAGACATCATTTCCCTACCTGTCACACTAGGTGATATGTAAGCCCTAATGACATTCAAAAGTTGTCAATTTGATTTATTTGTAATTTGAGAAACTTGGCTGGTAGCTATTTGGAGCTGGTTTATTGGTTTAGAGGTATTTTCTGTGTGTCTAAATATAGAGTGATGCAAAGGCAACAAATGCAATATGTCATATAAAATGAAGCACCTAGCACAGCCTCTAGCCCATGGTAGATTCTCAACACATGGTCTTTGCCTTTCAATTCATTTGCCAAAACATCATGATTCTAGGCCCTACCTTTATTATATTTTAATTAATTTGTATATATTTGGAACATTTTTACTAGGACCACTCTGTTTTTTCCAATTTAATTAACGAGTGTGTGCTGGCTTTTTTTCTTTTTTTTTAATTAGATTTTTCAGGGAAGTTGCAAAGATAGTACAGAGTTCCTGCCTCCTCTTTACCCTGTTTTCTCTCTTTTTAAAAATGTTATACTTCAGTATGGTACATTTATCAAACTAAGAAGTCAGACTTGATATATTGTTATTAACTAAACTATGCTTTATTCAGATTTCATTAATTTTCATCTAATGTTCTTTTTCGGTTCCAGGTTCCTACCCAGGATATTAGTTTAAGTTTAGTCATGTCTTCTTAGCTCTGACAGTTTCTCAGGCTTTGCTTATTTTTCATGACCTGACAGCTTGGAGGAGCACTGGTCTGGTGTTTTGTATAATGTTGCTCAATTTGGATGTGTATGATGCTTTTCATATGGTTAGATTTACAAGGCCATGGACGACCAAACCGGTGAATTTGTCTTGTCATCCCATCATATCAAGTGTACATGCTGTTATGATGACTTATCACTGATGATATTGAACCTGATCACCTGGCAAAAGTAATGTTTGGCAGATTTATCCACTGTAGTTATTCCTTCCACACCCTTTCATGCTCTATTCTGTAAAGGCAAGTCATTAAGCACAGTTTGTACTCAGGGCTTGGGGCATTGAGCTCCATCTTCTAGAGCAGCTAGTATCTATATAAATGTGAAATTCTTCTGTATGAGAGATTCGTCTTTTTCACCCATTTATTTATGTTTGGTTTTTTAAAGCAGAGGTATATATTCATTGATTTCAGTAGGAAAGGCAAGGGAAAGAGGGATAGAAACATAAATGATGAGAGAGAATCATTGATTGACTGCTTCCTGCATGCCCCACCACTGGGGTTTGAGCCTGCAACCCTGGCATGTGCCCTGACTGGGAATTGAACTGATCTCATGGCTCAACCACCAAACCACACCAACTGACCTGATCTTCTATTTATAGCACATGGACTCATGGGCATTTTATAGACTATAAGTTACATTAATTTTTTTGTTGCTCAAATTGTCCCAGCTTTGGAAATTGACTTTCTTTCATGTTGACTTCTATCTATGTCCTTTGACATATCCCTATTGTTTCAGTTTTGAGGTTTTGAATACTTTCTTACTTTTTGGCACAAGATGCCCCAGGCTCCTCTTGTTTATTCATGTCCCAGTCCTAGAGCCAGACATTTTCCCAAGGAGATCTGGGTACTTTTATTGAGAATGATATTATAAACTAAGAGCTCAGTGTTCAGTGTGCTCATTGCCACTGGTCTGGTTTTTAGTTTTGTCTTGCAAAATGTCACACATACACATAAGTAGAAAAATTATTGAATCTCTTAAAATCTTTCACTTAGTTATCAACATAGGCAAATTTTCTTTCATCTTACCCTCTTTTTCTCTACCTGCTTTTCCCACATGCTCCATGCTCCATTGTAATTGTATATAGAGTCTCTAGAAAATTTTTAAAAAACACACCTTTTTATATTTTTAACATAACTACAATGCCATTGCCAAAGGGAAATAAAATTGATTCTGTAATTTCATCCAAACTCCAGTTAGCATGAACATTTTCTTGATTATCTCCTATCTTTAAAGTTGATTTGTTCCCCTCCTAAGCTTATGTGGAATTTTGAAAGTCCAGGGATTTTTTAGTAAACTTAATCATGAATGAGCTAAGCTATTTAAACAAGACCTCTTCAGTGATTCTCAAACAAAATTTGTAATTTCTAGATCAACACATTAGCAGAGATTGTGTGTATCCCTAATTGTATTTGCTTTTTTGGGAGCGCAGGGGAATAAAGCTTATGGGTTAACTCCATGAGTAGTAAAACACTGATGCCTAAGATTACTTAAGAAAGACAGAGATGATGAGACCTGGCTGAGGGAAGGGAAGTCTTTTTTTGTTTTTCAGTGGTAATTTAGGTGCTAATTTGAATTCAATGTGGGGTTTTTTTAATCCTTTCCAAGGATATTTTTCCATTGATTTTTAGAAAGAGTGGAAGGGAGGGGGAGAGACACACACAGAGAGAAACATCAATTGTTTGCCGCCTGCACACACCTGACCAGGTCTGGGGATGGAGACTGCAACTAAGTATATGCCCTTAACCAGAATCAAACCTGGGACCCCTTCAGTCCACAGGCCGATGCCCTATCCACTGAGGCAAAAGGCTAGGGCAGACCACAAAGTCTTTTGTCTGGACCTGATCATTTCAACACTCAGCACTACTTCTGGATATGGTAAGCGCTACATAAAAATATTTGTCGAATGAGTCATACTTTTCATCAGAATTGTACATTATCATGTATTATCTAAGATGGTCACTAGAATTATTTTTTGTTTGTGTGTATCTAATGAACATTTGTTATTCCTGTATTATTATCATTCAATACTATTTCCTTTTAGATGTATTTATTGCAAATGATATTCATTTTTTGTTTTTGAACCCGCTTGGGGGTCACTGACTTTTTAAAAATGAAATTCACCTTTGTTTCAATAACAAACACAATGTTATTTTTGTGTGTTTACTCTTACGTTGTTTAGCCACTGCAATTATATTATTTTCCTATTTTTTCTAATTAACACCAAATTTTTCTTCTCACAGATACCCCATATATTCTAGAAAATTTTCCCACGTGTTTATTAAGTTACAGTTTGTTTGACACTTCTGTTAGTCATAACACAATGCACTAGTATTTTGTTCAAAATTCTCAAATTTGTCTTGTTTTGATGTTATTTCATTACTGTATCTAACAAAGCTATTAAAATGCTCTTACTTTATGTATTTTTAGTTTTTCAGTGGTAATTTAGCTGCTAATTTGAATTCATCGTTTGGTCCTCAATCATTGTACTCAAAAAAGAATATCTTTCTATGGTCTTTTTCACGTTATTTCAGAAGTTACACTAGATAAGCTACACACAAAGCATCCTAATTTTGCTACTCCACAGATGAAAACCATTTTTGACAGAGTTTTTTTTTTATGCGTTTCCTGCTTTCGTTAGGTTCCTTATCATGTTTCTGTGGAGGAAGCATGACTGGGGAGCTATGTTGAAATCTCTTCACTATAGCAGATCCTTGAAATATTTTACAAATGCCTGAAATAGGAAAAAGAGACAAACCTATTTATGTGTTTTTGAAAGGTTCTGTTACAGATGCTCATTTACTTTCAGAAACTCACTTATCTCAAACACATTTTAAAACAAGGGAAAATTCACATACTGAAGATCATCATAATAATCTTTAAACTAGAACTCAGGTATCCAAACTGTATTATTCTACCTTCGCAATGTATTTTCCTGATATTTTACCATTTATTCTGTATGAGTTCTAGATGATTATGTAGATAAACCATATATTCATCAGTTTCTCTTTCTCTTTGGCTCATGGGAGCCATGAACACAACTCAGTGAGGACTTGATGGATTAAACTAAAGCCCATATGTGTATCTACCCCAAATTCCAAAGTCTATTCCAATTTTGTCCAATTTAAAAGACATTACACAACTTCCACTATATGCCAACATTATTCTAAGTATTAAAGACAATAGAAAGATAAATATGTATAGTTCATTCTGCTGTAATGCTTGTTTTAAAAACATGCATTAGTCCCAACACAACTGCTCTATTAAGGAACAATTTGAGCATAATACAGATTTCACATTTGTTTATGCATGATTTCATCTGTGAGAAACAGAGCTGAATGCACAAAACTACACCCAGCTAAGCTGAGCCATCACATAGGTATTCACTAAGCACACACATACATACACCTCAAGTATCCGCCAGCTACCTCAATTCACTGCATGTGTTGTGAGCCCCATTGGTCCAGATCTTGTGTTAAAACTTTCCATGCAATTTTGCATAGCCCTCCTTCCACCACTACACAATAACCCACAGGCTGCAACTGTTCCGCCATAGCCAGAACTCAAAGATGACCTTCAGTGATTCACATCCTGGGGTCATCTCCCTGCTTTTAGGTGGGAGAAACTTGTCATTTGCTTCTAATCAATGAAACATGGCAGAGTGAGGATCATCTCTCCCACGACTATGAAACATTAAAGAGTAAAGATGAAGGATTATTACAGTTATAATTGTATTATATAATTATAATTATATAATTACAGTTATAATTAAATTATCTCCAGGGGTCCTCAAACTACGGCCTGCGGGCCACATGCAGCCCACCAAGGACATTTATCTAGCCCGCCGGGTGTTTGTGCTGACTTGTTTTTTTACTTCAAAATAAGATATGTGCAGTGTGCATAGGAATTTGTTCATTGTGTTTGTTTTTTTAAACTACAGTCCAACCCTCCAACGGTCTGAGGGACAGTGAACTGGCCCCCTGAATCAGTAACCTTTAAGTTAATCAAAAGGTAGATTATCCTGGGTGAACCTCAATTATGTGAGCCCTTTAATAGAGGGCTTTTCAAAAGAGAGTCAGAGACCTAACAGGTTTGGTTCAGGGGGTAGAGCGTTGGCCTGTGGGCTGAAGGGTCCCAGGTTCCGTTACGGTCAAGGGAATATACCTTGGTTGTGGGCACATCCCCAGTAGGGGGTGTGCAGGAGGCAGCTGACTGATATTTCTCATCAGTGTTTTTAACTCTCTATCCCTCCCCCTTCCTCTCTATAAAAAATCAATAAAATATATTTTTTTAAAAAGAGGGTCAGAGATGGCAAAGTTGGAGTTGTTCTCCTGCTGGCTTTAAAGAAGCAAACCATGGAGCCTGTGGAGAGGGGTGGCCTGTAGGAGGTGAGGGCTCCACTCTTACATCCCCAAAGTCTATTCTGCTAACAAAATCTATTATGCTAACAAGTGAATGAGCTTTAAAGAGGACCAGAGCTTTAATAGCTTCAGCTGACCCTCGATTTCATCCTGTGAGACCCTGAGCCCAGGATCCAGCTAGGCTATGCTAAACTTCTGGCCCTATCTAATATGATAAAAGAGTAATATGCAAATTGACCGTTATCCGAGACACCTAAGCCACACCTCCCAGCCAACCAGAGCAGCTGTATGCAAATTAGCCAAGACAAGATGGAGGCCAGCAGCTATGGAGCTAGAGCAAACCAGAGGCTTCTGTTGCAACTGCCTGCCTAGGCTGGCTGAGCCTCTGCTCATAGCCACGCCCACCAGCCAAGCCATGCCTCCTAGCCAATCAGAGCAGCTGTATGCAAATTAACCCAGCCAAGATGGAGGCCAGCAGCTATAGAGCTAGAGCAAACCAAAGGCTACTGTTGCAACTGCCTGCCTAGGCTGGCTGAGCCTCTGCTCACGGCCACGCCCACCATCCAATCAGAATGGCTGTATGCAAATTAACCCAGCCAATATGGAGGCTGGCAGGGCAGCTCTGCACTGGGAGCCTCTGCAGCCAGCATAGCTGTGCCAGATGTGTCAGCTCAGTGGGGTGGGGTCCAGCCTGGGGCCTCCTCGGGGCATCCAGGAGCACCTATCCCAGGTCCACTGCCTGGCTCCACCCCCCGGGGGCCTCCACCAGGCATATGGGAGAGCGGGTCTTCCCTGGGGCTTGTACGAGCAGCCATCCTGGATCCACTGCCTGGCTCTGCCCCCTGGGGGCCTCCCCGGGGCATGCAGGAGCACGGGGGCCTCTGCAGGGTGTGCAGGAGCAGCCATCCTGGGTCAGCTGCCTGGCTTCGCCCCGAGGGCCTCCTCAGGAGTGTGCAGGAGCACCCATCCAGGGTCTGCTATCTTCATCTGCCCCCCAGGGGCCTCCACAGGGCATGCGGGAGCATCTGCTGCACAGTGCAGAGAATCCAAAGCCAGTCTGCTGCCCGACTCCACCCCAGGTGTGTTCGCTCAGCAGCAGGGCCCCACCGAGGGATCCTGCACCAGTGCCTGCCCCTGGCTTGCCACCCAGCTCTGCACCAGGTGTGTCCCCTCAGCAGTGGGGGCCCACCAGGCGTGTGCGATCGTGGGCCCTCCGGTGGGAAACATCCAGGCCTGCACTTACCAGCCCTCCCATCCCCCAGTGCATGAACCCTGAAGGGGCTGTGGGCAGCCTGAAAATGCCCCTCAACCCCTCACCCAGGCTGGCCAGGCATGCCAGCAGGTGGGCATCTCCCCCGAGGTGTCCCAGACTACAAGAGGGCACAGGCCGGGCTGAGGGACCCCCACCCCCCAAGTGCACAAATTTTTGTGTACCAGGCCCCTAGTAAACCTATAAAATAAAAATTAAAAAAT
Organism: Murina feae; assembly: GCA_004026665.1. Taxonomy (NCBI): domain Eukaryota; kingdom Metazoa; phylum Chordata; class Mammalia; order Chiroptera; family Vespertilionidae; genus Murina; species Murina feae. Next base: position 12,344 of record PVJC01021915.1, on the reverse strand, counting down.
GGGTGCTGCTTCAAGGCAGTAAGTTTGTGGTGATTTGTTATGCAAGCAATAAAAAACTAATGTAGTTTCTGAAGCCCACATCCACGAACTTCAGGCATGTTTTAAGGTAAAGTGCCATTTTTGAGGCAATATCATGTGTTCCTTCACCATTTACTATGTATGAAAGTGTGACACTGTTTTTATTAGGTTCCCATCTTAAATGTGTCACTAACAAAGTTCTTGAGTGCTGTGACCCAACCCCATTTTCCCCGTAGGCCCTGTGTTTTTTATGGTGCAATTTTACACAGCACAGCGATTTTTAGGACTATATATGGTATGTCATATTAGAGCTGGCTGTGCTCACAATCTATTTGGAAAGAAACCACTTCACAAGCATTTATAATGCAAGCATCCTATACAGGACAGAACATTTTTAAGAGTATAATGTAGTTGTCATATTTATTCCCAAACTACCTTTAATAAGTAGTTTGTGAGGTCTTCAACAATAAAACCAAATTATTACAAGATTGTCCTTTTCAACCTCTAACCTTATAAATAACATGAGGTAAATCTGAGATTTCATTTGGGAATTAAAACTCCAAGTGAATTTGTTCTAAGTTCTACTTTTTATAAATTGAGGAATTTAGTCATTTCTTCATTTGGGGTTCTTCATTCAATGAATATTTAAAGAACCAAGTGAAAAATGAAAGTACTTAAGAGTATTTTTATAAAAGGTTAATCAAGATCTTAAAAGGCATTCATTTAAATATATAAATATAATAAAGTTATCTTATATAATAAAAGGCTAATATGCAAATTGACTAAACGTTGGATTGACCAGTCACTATGATGCTCACTGACCACCAGGAGCAGATGCCCAATGCAGGAGCTGCCTCCTGGTGGTCAGTGTGCACCCATGGGATGAGCACTGCTCAGCCAGAAGCTGGGCTGACGGCTGGGGAGGGCAGCACTAAGAACCCCTCAGGGGATGTCCGCCTGCCGGCTTAGGCAGGGAGCAGGCCTAAGCTGGCAGTTGCACATCCCCTGAGGGGTCTCAGACTGCAAGAGGGTGCAGGCCAAGATGAGGGACCCCCCTCTCCTCAGTGCACAAATGTCCTGCATTGGGCCTCTAGTAATAAATAATCTTATAGATAAAAACTATTTAGACAAGGCTAGGTACTGCCCATTAGCAGTACTACTAATTTATCCTATATTAGATCCAATTAATTTTATACATGACACAAACAGTCTTTTGTTAACTTCTAATAAAAATCCATTATTATCTATTATTAAAGAATAAATTGATTAAGTAAAAGGGACAAGTTGCAGGTGACATTTTCATGAATTGCTATAAACTAAAATGATGAAAGTGCTTAATCAAGATAAAAGAAATTACCCCTCAACTTATTATTCTTATCTTAAAATGTCCCAAATCCTACATCATAAAAGCTTATGTGCACATGACCTCCTCCTAGTTTCACTAGTACCCAAACAAAGGCATAAAAAATGTGCCAACATGATGAATGGAGGCCTAAGGTATTTTATCTGCTTAATTTATTTCTGCATTAAAAGCACAAATTGGGAACTTATTTGTGGTGTTTTTATTTATGACATTTGCATTTATGGTTATTAGCCATTTGCAATATTTACATTTTATATGTCTGTAGTCAATCTCTATAGGAGCCTTCATTAATGGCTGTCTTATAGCTTTCCTGGGAGCAACCCTTTGTTAGACCTACCTGACCTAATGAGGCACTGGCATATTTATGTCCACAGTTAATATATCTTGGGAGGTGAACCTTTCTCAAATTGAGTCAATCAAATTCTTTCCCCAGAATTCTATAATCATGGGATTAAGAACACAGTGAAGTCCTCTCTAATATGAAAATTAGGAGATTTAAAGTCTGTTCTTCTTGATAGCCATACTTCCTAAAGGTCAGGCATGAAAGATGATGCAGTGATGGCCAGGGATAAACAGAGTCAAAGATGAGATGGAAAAGACTATATGGCAGAGCTGAGTTCTTGGAGCTAACACCCTTCGCATGGTTTGTTTTTCTGAAAGTCATGTATTTTCAAGAGTCAATATATTTCTCTGTTTTCCTCCACTAATTATTTGGGTTTCCATCACTTAAAGCCAATAGACTCCTAATTAATACACTGTTAGAGAGGTAGCAAATAAATGAACATATGTTATTTTGCTTCCTAGTTTGTACCTTATGTTTTCTCAGTTTAAAAATTCAGTCTAATGTGTTGGTTTCATTGTCAAGATTTTTTTTTTTTTTTTTTTTTTTTTTTTTTTTTTTTTTTTTTTTTTTTTTTTTT
>PVJC01021914.1:0-27816 GCA_004026665.1 Murina feae | reverse complement strand
CCACTGCTGTACTGGCAGCCATCAGCCTGGCTTGTGACTGGGCAGAGCTTCCCCTGTGGGAGTGCACTTAACACCAGGGGACAGCTCCTGCATTGAGCGTCTGCCCCCTGGTGGTCAGTGTGTGCCATAGTGACCAGTCATTCCCAGTCATTCTCCTGTTAGGGTTAATTTGCATATTGCTATTTTATTATATAGGATATAGGCCTAGTGCATGGATGGGGGCCAGCTGGTTTGCGCTGAAGGGTGTCCTGGGTCAGGGTGGAGGTCCTTCTGGGGTTCTTGGCCAGCTTGGGTGAGGGGCTAATGGTTGTTTTCAGGCTGGCCACATCCCGTTCAGGGAGGGGGTCCTACTGGGGTGCCTGGCCAGCATGGGTGAGTGGCTGATGGCTTTTTGCAGGCTGGCCACAGCCCCTTCAGGGTGGGGGTCTCCCCTGGGGTGCCTGGCCAGGCTGGGTGAGGGGCTGATGGCTGTTAGCAGGCTGGCCAAGCCCCCCAGCAGGGACCCTCACCCCATGAGGTTGTGGCCATCCTGGGTGAGGGTCTGATGGCTGTTTGCCAGCTGGCCAAGGCCCCCAATGACCTAAAATCCCAGCAAGATTGGCTGGGAGCAGATATCTGGGATTATTTTATATTCTATAATTGAAACTTTATTGCCTGGAGCAGAGGCCACAGCCGGCCTAGGCAGGTGGGAAGTTTGGCTTCCTCCATCACCGGGGCAACCAAGCCTCCTGCTTGCTCCAGCTCTGTGGCTGCCAGCTGCCATCTTGGTTGGGTTAATTTGCATATAGTCACTCTGATTGACTGGTGGGCAGAGTTTAGGGTGTAGTGGAGGTGCAGTCAATTTGCAAGTTTCTCCTTTATTAGATTAGATTAGACTAGGGGCCCAGTGCACAAAAATTTGTTCATTTGGGGGTCCCTCAGCCCGGCCTGTGCCTTCTCACAGTCTAGGATCCCTCAGGGGATGTTTACCTGCTGGTGTGCCTGGCCATCCTGGGTGAGAGGCTGATGTCTGTTTGCAGGCTGGCCAAGTCCCCCAATGGGATCCCTCACCCCATGGGGGTGTGGCCAGCCTGGCTGAGGGGCTGAGGGCCATTTTCAGGTTTCCCACAGTCTCTTCAGGGTTCAGGTCCCTACTTGGGTTACTGGTCAGCCTGGGTGAGGGTCTGAGGGCCATTTTCAGGCTTCCCACAGCTCCCATTGACCCAACATCTCAGCGAGGCTGGCTGGAATCAGGTTTCTGGGGTTGATTTATCTTCTATAATTGAAACTTTCTTGCCTTGAGTGGAGGCCTAGGCAGGCAACGAAGCCTCCTGTTTGCTCTAGCTCTGTGGTTGCCAGCTGCCATCTTGGCTGGGTTAATTTGCATACAACCACTCTGATTGGCTGGTGGGCATGACTTGACTGGTGGGCGTGGCTTGGGTATAACGAAGTGAGGGTCAATTTGCATATTGCTCTTTTATTAGATTAGGTGATAGCCATTCTGACAGATGTGAGGTGTTATCTTATTGTGGTTTTCATTTGCATCTCTCTGATGATTAGTGACAAGCATTGTTTCATATGTCTCTGGCCATTTGTATTTACTCTGTGCAGAAGTGTCTATTTAAGTCTTCGGCCATTTTTTATTGGATTGTTTGTCTTCCTTTTGTTGAGTTGTATAACAAATTTATATATTTTGGAACTTAACCACTAATCAAATTTATCATTGGCAATTATGTTCTCCTATACATAGGGATCCCTTTTCATTTTGATGCTGGATTCTTTTTTTGTGCAGAAGTGTTTTATTTTTATATAGTCCAATTTGTTTATTTTTTACTTTGTTTCTCTTGCTGTAGGCATTGTATCAATGAAAATTTTGCTATGTGAAATGTCTGATATTTTGCTTCCTACATTTTTTCAAGGATTTTTATGGTTTCACAACTTATATTTAAATCTGTTATCAATTTTGAGTTTATTCTTGTGTAGAGTGGAACTTGGTGGTGTAGATTCATCTATTTGCATTTAACTGTCCAATTCTCCCAACATCATTTACTGAAGAGACTCTATTGCCTCCTTTGTCAAATATTAATTGAGCTTAATGGCTTAGGTCGATTTTGGGGGTCTCTGCTTTGTTTCATTGATCTATATGCCTGTTCTTGTGCCAGGACCAGGCTGTTTTGATTACTGTGGCTTTGTAGTATAACTTGATATCTGGTATTGTGATACCTCCAATTTTGTTATTTCTCAAATTGCCTCAGCTATTCAGCATATTTTTTGGTTCCATAGAAAGAGTTGGAGTGTTTGTTCTAGATCTGTGAAATATGCCATTGGTATTTTAATAGGGATTGCATTGAATCTATAGATTGATTTGGATAATATGGGAATTTTTATGTTATTTATTCTATCAATCCATGAACACGGTATATTATTCCACTTGTTTATATTTTCTTCTATGTATTTTTTCAACATTCTATAGTTTTCTGAGTATAAGTCTTTTACCTCCTTGGTTAAGTTTACTAGTATTCTAAACATCTTATATTTATGTTTCACTGCTAAAGGGAATTAATTTTAAGTTTCTCTTACTGAGAGTTCATTATTGTCATGTAAAAATGATAACAATATCTGGTGTTAATTTTGTATCCTGCTACCTTGCCAAATTCATTTATTAAATCTAGTAGTTTTTTGGTGGAGTCTTTCCATGTACAATATCATGTCATCTGAGAATAATGAGAGTTTTACTTCCTCCTTTCCAATTTGGATGCTTTTTATTTCTTCTTCTTGTCTGGTTACTATGTCTAGGACTTCCAGTACCATGGTTGAATAAAAGTGGGGAAAGTGGACAACCTTGTCTTGTTGCTGTTCTTAAGGAAAGTAGTTTTAGTTTTTGCCTTTTGAATATGATGTTGGCTGTATATTTTTAATATCTGGCCTTTACTATGTTAATGTATCAACCATCTAGTTCCACTTTTCTGAGAGTTTATATAAAAATGAATGCTAGATTTTGTGGACTAATTTTTCTGCATCTATTTATATGGTCAGGTGTTTTTTGCCTTTCAATTTATTTATGTGATCTATCAAATTTATTGGTTTTCAAATATTGTACCATCCTCGCATTTCTTGCATTGCTGATTTGGTAGTAATAAACTCCTTTGACCTTTTTTGTGTGTGTGAGGCTCCTAATTTCATCTTCAATTTGAATGTTATCTTTGCTGGATAGAGTAGTTTCAGATTCAGTCTCTTGTTTGTCATGACTTTGTATATTTCATGCTATTCCTTTCTGTCCTAAAGTGTTTCTATTGCAAAATCAGCTGACAGTCTAATGGGAGTTCCCTTATATGTAACTTTCTGTCTCTCTCTTGCATATATATATAGGCTTCAACATTTGTCAGTTTAATTATGATGCTTCTTCTTATGGGTCTTTCTAGATTCAGCTTGATTGGGACTCTTTTCCTCACAAGGTCAGGGAAGGTTCTTGTCATTATTTCTTCAAAAAGGTTCTCTATTCCTTGCTCAGATTCTTCAACTTTTGATATCCTATTATGTGCATGTTGTTCCGTTTCATGTTGTCACGAAGTTCCCTTAAACTCTCCTCCTGCCTTTTATTTTATTTTTTTTACATTTGTTTGTCTGAATGGGTATTGTTTTTCTACCTTGTCTACTAATTTGCTGATTCAGTCCTCAGTTTCCTCTAGTCTACTGTTGAATTATTCTAGGTTGTTCTTTGTTTCAGCTATGTCATTCTTCATTTCTAATTGATACTTACTTATTGTTTCAGCCTATCTCTTCATGCAGGTGCAGGTCTCATTAAGTCCCTTATAATTGTCATTAAGTAGCTTATAATTCTCAATGAATTATTTGAGCACCTTTATACCCTTACTTTGAATCTTTATCTGGAAAATAGCCCAAATCCATTTCATTTAGTTTCTTTTCTGACAACTCTTCCTTTTCTTTCATTTAGGGGTTCTTTGGCACCCCATTTTAGCATCCTGGTAGTCTGGGTCACTTGGTGATGCCAGTGGAGTTGCAGGGACACGTTCATGTGTGAAGAGGTGACTGGTCATACAGGTCACAGCAATGGCTAGAACTTTTTGGAGGCACCGGGTTACTGTTCCAGATTTGTGCAACTGGGGATATCAGGTCACTTCTACTAGGTAGTGTCAGGCAGTGGGACCATTTGTCCAGAGGTGCCAGGTCAGGTATTCTGGGTCATGGTCGCATCTTGAAGTGATATATCTGACATTGCCACTGTGACCCAGTGTCACAGGTCTGTGTAGCCTGTAACACTGGGTCACAGTGGCAAGGCCAGATGCATCACTTCAAGGTGGTCAGGCCAGTCATTCAGAGCCACTGGGTGGGGCGTGCTGGGTCTGGGCAGCAGGTCTCTGTATCTGGGTGGGTCTGTTGTCAAGGTGGTGGGGCAGGGCAGGCACTCTGCCTACGGGGATTGGTAGTGCGGGCCAGGTTCTGATCTGCTGGTGCTGGGGGAGGGTCTGGTCAGGTGCCTCTCAGCTGGTTTAGGTTCTGGCCTCTCTGAGTGCCTCTCCATTGGTGCAGAGTGCAGGCCAGGCCAGGTGCCTCTCTACTGGTGCAGGATGTGGGCTTGGTTGGGGCTGTTCTGCTCATAGAGGGGGGGCATGCCAGATGCCCTTCTCACCAATATTGTGGGGCAGGCTCCATACACTGCCCACCAAGGCTGCTGGATGGTCTTCCAAGGCCCACAGAACAGGTTCACAGAGTTGTTATGTCTCTTCTGTGTGGGGAAGTCTTTGGGTTCCAGCCGTGTAGCCCTGTGAGACCAACCGTGGCAAAGGGTGCTGGGGAAGGGTCACTGCAACCTCCTGCCATACAGGATCCTGCAGCTCCCCCAAAATGGCAAGCTCCCCTCTCTCAAGTAAGGAGAAGTGCCAGGCTGAGCAGCATGATGTGGCCGGCTCCTCCTTTGCAAGGAGCACCTGATCAGTTTATGCAATCACCCCCACACACGTTTTCTCTCATGCTCACTCACCTACTCACCCTCTCATTCTCACTCTGGTCCTACCTTTGATCATGTTGGGGGAAAACTGTTTTGTTTTATTTATTTGTATTTGGTTTCTAGGAAATCACTAAAGTTATCCCAGAATGAAGGAAATGAATTAGATTCTAAAGAACTGGAAGTAGCAAAGAATTTGTGACCTTTTTCATTTTATCATATGTCATTTCCTAAGAGATAAAATGTGTAAGACTGTGGTTTACCAGGAAGTTTATAGATTGAGGATCATGCATTATTCCAATTCTTGATGGGAATGGAGAAACTGCATGTGCACCATGATTCCCTGTTTATTGTTACTGGGTCAGTACAAGTGCAGGCACTTTTAGCTATACAAAGAGAAGTAAGCAGGGTTTGAAATGCTCAGCTATCCTATCTAATAAAAGAGTAATATGCAAATTAGTCATCACTCTGTCACAAAGATGGCCGTACCCATAAGCACAAGATGGCGGTGCCCACTCCGCCTCAGCCCCATTACTGAAGTGGCCAAGCGTGTCACCCAGGCAGGTGACTGGGGAAGCAGTGGGTGGCCGAAGGGTGAAGCAGGTGATCAAAGGGAGCTGGGCATCCTCAGGCCTGGGCAGGGGTGGAGCCAGTGATCAAAGGGGGTAGGGGCAGAGCTGGTGATTGGAGGGGTCTGGGGGCCCCCCACCCAAGCATAAGGCTTGGGCCAGAGGACTCAGTCCTGAGCAAGGGCAAAGCCAGTGATCACAGGGGCCTGAGCTCCACAGACCCAGTGATGGGAGGGGCAAGAGTGGAACTGGCAATTGCAGGGGCAGGAGTGGAGCCATTGATCAGAGTGAACACAGAGGAAACACCTTTTCTTATCCCTCATTGGCTAAGCTCCCTGTATGTCACTGGTAATATTCTTAGTAACTTGAGTAATAAGAATCCAAAAAGGTGATCTAGGGTTTTTCTACCACACTCCTGGAGAAAACAAAAAAAAACAAAGCTCCACTACTGAAGGGCTAGGAAATGTCATATCCTGCCCTAGCCAGTTTGGCTCAGTGGATAATGCCTTTGCCTGCTGCAGGGTCTGGATTCAATTCTCAGCAAGGGCATGTACCTAGGTTGCAAGCTGCTCCCTGGCTGGGCCACAGGTCAAGGCATATGCAGGAGGCAACCAATCAAAGTGTTCCTCTCACTTTGATGTTTCTCTGTCTTTCCCATCTCTTCCACATTCTCTAAAAATCAATGGAAACATATCTTCAGGTGGGGAGGTGGGGATAAAAAAAAAAGAAAGAAATGTCATATTCTATGAAAAACACATCTTGAAAATGCCTAAAGAAAGTTGTCATTTTTTCATGGTAAAGGGACTGGAGTCCATGTTGATGAAAACACCTTGGTGGCTATGGTGACTGGCAGTGGCTGCAGCAGTGGGGTGATGTGGCTAGTGCCTTCTCCGGATCAGCTTGGTTGCCTCCCACAAAGGGAGGCCAGACTGCGGCTTAGGCCCACTCCCCAAGGGGAGTAGGGAGCAAGCCTAAGCCATCAGTAGGACATCCCCTGAGGGCTCCCAGTATGTGAGAGGGGACAGGATGGGTTGAGGAATCCCCTCCCCCAGTGCACGAATTTTGTGCACCAGGCTCTTAGTTAAGAGATAAAATACTAGAATTATTTTCATATATATATAGATATATAAAAGTCTAATATGCTAAGTGTTTGACCATTCAACCAGTTACTATGTTGTGCACTGATCACCAGGGGGCAGACGTTCCGACCAGTAGGTTAGCTTGCTGCTGGGGTCTGGCCAATCGGACTGGGTGAGATGGGCCAGACAAGCCCTAGAACCCTCCCACAGTCCCTCTCCAGCTGGCCAACCTCCCAAGGTCCCCTCCCAGCCTCTAAAATATTTCTTCTAATTACTTTCCTTTCAGTGTGCATGAATCCATACACCAGGCCTCTAGTCTTATATAAAAACGCAAATCAATAAATTTAGCACATTTAGAAAGCATGGAAATTTATAAATAAACATTATCAAGAGTACTGGTGGTTATTAGGAGAAAATTAGTCTCTGAGCTCCAAGGACTCACAAAAGGGTAATAGAATAAGAAAAGATAATGATTTGAATGAAGGGCAGGGCAAGTAAAACTAATGACTTCTCAAAGGGTTTCTGCAAGTCATGTGAATACCCCTTTATTTGCAATAAAGATATATAAACTTTCTTGAAGGATACTTTTGATGATCAATAAATACTACAGACTCTATACCTTGAAAAAAACATACCTTTGTTCTAATAGACAAAGGGAGGTAATTTCAGGGGTTCATAAACTGAAAATGTGGTTACCCCAAACTTTGTGGTCCATAGGGTAAGCACTGCTAATACAAAGCCATCAGAATCAAAGACAGTGTGACTTCTTAGATTTGATGTTGGAGAACATGTGGGACATTAGAAACAAATGAAATTAAAATTCTACTCCTTGAGAGAAAAACATGGACAATCTACTCTAAGTGTTTGATCTCAGTTTGTCTTCCATAAAATGGGAATATTAATATCTATTTCCTTGATTTGTTGTGTATAATAAAAGAATTACTGTATATAAAGTGCCTAGAATAATATCTGGCACATAATAGATGCCCAAAACTTTTAGATATCTCCATCCTTATGTTCTTACACTGAAATTAAGCAATATGTCATTAAAAGATATCAGTAAAAAGCATACTTCCATTCACTTTGAGTAACAAAATACTTAAAGGCTCCTCTCTCTCTCTCTCTCTCTCTCTCTCTCTCTCTCTCTCTCTCCTCTCATTCTCTCTCTGATATCCTAGACTTTCTGCTAAGAATTTATAAACTTATCAATTGCTTAGAAATCCAAAGTTTTTATTGATAAGATTTTTAATAGTACAGTACTAGGATTCTCTTATACATAATAACTAGAGGCCCAATGCACAAAATTCATGCAAGAGTAGGCCTTCCTTTCCCCAGCTGCCAGCACCAGCTTCCCTCTGGCACCCAGGATCCAGGCTTCCCTTCAGCTTCTGACAGGCACCTGGGACCCGAGTTTCCCTTGCAACCCCAGCTTCATCCAGAAGGTCATCTGGAAGGACATTTGGAAGGCTGTCCAATCTAATTAGTATATTACAGTTTTATTATTATAGATATGGCAGAAGGCTTATAATATGAAGATAATGAAAAAAGTAAAAATATAAGACTACTTATACTGTGTGGGTCCAATTATGTTAAAGGAAATATTTGCACACCTAAATATTACAGAAGAAAGAATGGGAGAAAATAAGTCAAAATATTAAATCTACCTCTGGATAGTTATATTATGGTTGTATATGGATTTTCTTTTTATAATTGTCATTAGTTCCATGTTTCTACAATGAACACATATGACTTATAAAACCAAGAAATAAAAATACAGCGAAGTTCAGTAATTTTAAAAATAAATTCTAGCAATATTAGCCGATCTTCATATGCCATAATATACAATTCATATATCCACTAATTAACATCCTTGGCTACTGAACAGAAAAATAAACAAGTAGTAGAGTTATATAGCCTTGAGGTTCATAAAGCTATTTTTAAAAACTATATATTTTATTGATTTTTTACAGAGAGGAAAGGAGAAGGATAGAGAGTTATAAACATTGATGGGAGACAAACATCAATCAGCTGCCTCCTGCACACTTCCTACTGGGGATGTGCCCGCAACTAAGGTACATGCCTTTGACTGGAATCGAACCTGGGACCTTCCAGTCTGTAGGTCAATGCTATATCCATTGAGCCAAACCAGTTAGGGCATAAATCTATTTTTAAAGTAATGTTTAATTCACTATGGCATGTTAGGTATGGAAAAAACATAATCAAAGAACAGATATATTAGGTTACAGAGCATATAAATGTTCATGCAATAAACATATACAGAAGCTATGATGAACTAGCGGATGCGTAGATGAAGAAAGTATGAGCTCTGTTCTTAAGTTTCTTATCTATTTCCTAATGGAGATAGACAGACATTTAAAAAAATACACAGTCTTATGAATGCCAACTTGACTCTGAGAACACAAAGAGAAGAACAATTAGGAAGAGAGTGATCATTCTAGGATATGAAGATAGTAAATATAAAAAGTCACAAAAACACATGACTAGTGCTGGGGATAGTGAATAACCCAATGGCTGGGATCAAAGTTAATAGTGGATAACTAAGAGAAAGGAGGTGCCAGCTGAGGATTAATTTGGTATCCAGATAAAGCATCTGGACTTTAACCAGTATTGTAAAAACTGTGTATTTGGGAATGATTTCTTTGGAAACACAGCAAGGGAGGTTAAGTGGCCAAGCCTTTGGCATCAACCCCTGATTCATAGAGAAATTTTGCTTTTCTGTGTTCTATAAGTTGGATTTCCTGAGAGGAGTTTATGTGAAGAAAGAGTTCTAGGACCTGAAACAGTCTGAAAAATGCTCCCATGGTATCAAGCTATTGAATGCTTTTAAGGCAAGGAATATCATAGTAAGCTTTCTGTTTTAGATTTATGCTTTGAAAGTCATTGGCACTCATCGATTACATGAGAGAAGATAGAGATTATAGTGACGATGAAGAAGCTCGTGCAAAAGTGCCAAGGAAAGATCAGGAACTAAAGCTGTATTGTAGCAAAGAAAATGAGTCATATTTTAGATATCTGGGAAAGATTTCAATAAGATACAACTAGATGTGGGTGGTAAAGAATAGGAAAAGGTGATTCTAATTATTCATCATGGGGAACTGCAAAGGCTCTTAAATATTAGTGCACATAGGAATCACCTATGGGGTTTGTTCAAAACTATATTCTTGCAGGTCCATCCCTAGAGATTCTGATTCAATAAGATTGAGTGGAAAGCCTAGGAATGTTGTTGGTAATACTGTTAATAGAGATAGAGAATACAAGACAAAAATGTTTTGGAGAAAAAGAGATAATTAATTGAAATTTAGACAGGTTGAGGTCCAGGTGCTTATAAAGAAAGCATCAACAAAGATCTGTCCAGAAGGACATTTGGAATATGAAACTGGAGTTAATCAGAGAAGTCTACACTAGAGACATTTAATTGAGAATCACTGGTACCCACATGGTAGCTAGAGTTATGCAAGTGAGATTACACGGGGAGAAAAGAAAAGAGGGCCAGAGATAAGCCATGAAGAATAACAATTTTTAAAGAGAAGGATAAGGAGGAGAATGGGACTTTAGAGCAGGTAACATTTCACTTAATTGAGGTCCAATGTTAGTATTCCTATAATCAAATTGATGATAGTAGGTCTAACCCCATCCCAGACATACAAAATTTTATTATAATTTTAAAAAGAGCCTCCTGAAGTTTGTGAACACACTGGTGTAGAGTTTCTTAATACTATCTGGGCTATATTTCTGTCTATTTAGAAAAGACAATGGAAGCTGTGGATTCTAGAAAAGGTTCACAAACCATTTAAAATCCATTCAATAATTCCTACAGAGTCTGTGGCTCTGAAATTAAGACCCCAAGGATTCAGTTCCCCATGCCAGGACAAAAGTGTTCTAAAATTAGATTGTTCTTATGGTGTTTAAGTCGTGAATATACCAAAATAAAACATAGAATTGTGCAATCCAAATGAGTAGACTGAGTAGTATGTGCATTCTATCTCAATAAAACTATTGCTTTTTTGAATCAATATTTCTGTTTAGGGGAGAAGTATTATATTCTATATAACATAATCTTAACTAATAAAAGCGTAATATTGAAATTAACCGTTTCTCTGAGACGGGGTAAACCACGCCCACCAGCCAATCAGAGCGGCTGTATGCAAATTAGCCCAGCCAACATGGAGGCCACCACTCATGGACCTGAGTAAACGGCAGCTTCCATTGCAGCAGGAGCGAAAGTGAAACTGCGGCCTGCTCCATTTAAACTGGCTCTAGGGAAACACACGTTTGTAATGTAATAGCAATCATAGAATCCTTGGGAGCTAAAGGAAACAGCAGGCCTAAGAGTAACATTGTCTCATTATAGACACCGCGAGGTGAAGCAGAGAGGAGGCTTCGTTAGTAGGAGGCCTCGGTTTAAAGGAACAGTGTATCAATTATAGAAGATAAACAAACCTCAGCAACCTGCGTCCAGCCAGCCTTGCTGGGACATTGGGTCAATGGGAGCTGTGGGCAGCCTTAAAGCCTGAAAGCGCTAATCAGCCCATCACCCACGCTGGCCACAACCCAATGGGATGAGAGACGTTCCTAGGGGGCTTGGTCAGCCTGCACATAGCCATCAGCCCCTCACCCAGCCTGGTCAGGCATGCCAGCAGGTGGACATCCCCAGAGGGGTCCCAGACTGTGAGAGGGCACAGGCCGGGCTGAGGGACCTCCCGAGTGCACAGAGCAGCTGCAGGGCAGAACAGCGCAGGACCCAGGACCCGTGAGTGGGAAACAGGCAGCAGGGTTGGCGGCTTGCTTGGCAGCTGCCCAGGCCCTTTGAGGGGCATCAGGGGAGCAGGAAAGAGGTGGTGGGGGTCGGGGGCCTGCTTGCTGGCTGCCCAGGCCCTTTGCTGGGCACCGGGGAGTGGGAAAGCAAAGCAGCAGGGTACGGGTGAGTGGGAAAGAGGTAGCGGGGGTGTCTTGGCCTCCTTGGTGGCTCCCCAGACACCTTGGCGGCACTGGGGAGTGGTAAAGGAAGGCAGCAGGGGACTGGTGAGTGGGAAAGAATCAGCGGTCTGCTTGGAGGCTCCCCAGGCCCTTTGGGGGGCACTGAGGAGCGGGAAAGCAAGCTCTTGGGGGCTGGGGGCCTGCTTGGCAGCTCCCCAGGTCCCTTCCGGGGATCAGGGAGCAGGAAAAGGCTGGCCTGACCACGAGGTGGGGTTTTCCCTGCTTTCTGGTGGCTGGAGGAAGATGGGCAGTAGGCAAGCTTGGGAAGCAGGAAGCACCCAGCCCTGGCCACAGCTCAAAAAAGGGAACAACATGCAGGGGAGGGCAAGATTCTGAGAGATCAACATAGAGGGGGTGCCTGCTCCAAGCCTTGATGGTGTGCCTGGGGGCAGGCTCCCAGCAGGCAGACACACACAGGAGGACTGCTCCGAGCCTCAGATGTGGCTGGGGGCAGGTCCCCAGTGGCAACACACACACACACACACACACACACACACACACACACACACACACAAAAGGTGCCTGGCAGACTGGGGCCATCATAGGACATCCACTGAGGGGTTCCAGACTGTGAGAGGGGGCAGGCTGGGCTGAGGGACCCCCTCCCCCTGTGCACGAATTTCGTGCACCGAGCCCCTAGTATAAATATAATACACAGGTGTATATTTATATGTATTTAAAGTTTTGTAATAATCACACTTATTTCTATTTTTTGGTGAAAACCAGTTTGATCTTAACTTCTCAAACACATATTTATAAAGAATGAACATTGTAAATGTTTGGAAGAACAAATGGCAGAGTTGGAGCCATCAGGCCGTTTTTAACAACACGGCTTTTTAATTTGGAGTGGGTGAGCTGTTCACAGAAAACTCTATCTGTCTATCTAAAATATCTATCTATCCATACATTAATCCATCCAATGCACACAAAATTTTGTCTTGGTCAATATCATGCCAATGCACAGCTCTCCTGCTTTTGAGTTTCTCCTTTGTCCATACCAAAGAATGTACAAAGATGGACATAAAGGCACATTTTAAAAATGAAAGATGTACTTCAATAAATGCATATGCTTTTATTTCTGAGAAAGGTGGTCTATACAGCAGTGCTACTCCAGATGTGGTTCATGTACTCATGCCAGTCCACAAATTCTTATTTATTGTCCTAAGACATGTACAAAATTGAGAATATTTTAAAACTTTTATGGGATTTTGACATTACCATGACATTAGAATGTAATAACAGTTAAACTGGTTCTTTACCTTAGAGAGTTTGGGAAACACTGTGAGATGGTCCTCAATATGTTTTCTTTTCCTTTTATTGATCCTCAAACTAAGTGTTCTCTATACCAAGAACAAAGTTTGGAGTACTTAACATTGAGTTTTATTATAAGGCAGTGTAGAGAGCATGTAGTGTATGACATCAGAGCAGCTTCCTCTGAGAAAGGAAATAACTCCAGCAGTGGCCAGCATGTGGAGATAGTAGAGGGAAATGAGGTTAGGAAGGACTGATGCTACTTGGTGCCTGAAAGCATGGTTTGAGGAGCTTAGCTAGTAGAGGGAGAGTTGGCAGCAGTTGACAGAATGGGGAATGTTGAGAGGGCCAGTAAACCTAAGATCTTTGAGTAACGACGAGGGCCCCAAAGAACACAGGGCCCTTTGACAGCACAGATTGGGTGAGTCTGTGAACCAGGGAGAAAGATAGAAATTGAGGCAGCAGGAAAAATATATTCTAGGTAGATATATTTAGAAGTTACTTAAATTGACCGAGGTAACCCTGGAACAGAGTAGGAACTCTGGTTCAAATCCAGGCTCTGAAATTTGTTAGCTGTAGGATCTTGGTTACAAGAAAAGCACTTGAAATAGTCCTTGGGTAGTAGTAAATCCTCACAAAATTTGAGTAGTTACCATTATTATTAACTAGAGGCCTGGTGCACAAATTTGTGCACCAGTGGGGTCCCTCGGCCTGGCCTGCAAGATTGGGCCAAAACTGGCTCTCTGACATACTCTGAGGGGTCCTAAATTGTGAGAGGGTTCAGGCCAGGATGAAGGAGCCCACTAGTGCATGATTGGAGCTGGGGAGGGAGGCGGGAGGTTGGCCAGCTGGGGTGGAAAAACACAAGGGCTGCAGGGCATGTCCATCCCATCCCACTCATTCCTGATTGGCCGAACCTTAGAAGCAAGCTAACCTACCAGTTGGAGCATCTGCACCCTGGAGGTCAGTGGACGTCATAGTGAGTAGTTGAGCTGCCTTAACATAACATTAGCATATTACTCTTTGATTGGTTGAATGGATGACCAGAGGACCAAACATTAGCATATTAGACTTTTATTATATACGATGATGGTGTGGACCTACATTTCATGTTTGCTGACCAAGGTTCAAAAATTTTCCCAATATAATCAATAAATTATTACCACTGGATTTCATCTTTACTATTCAGGAACTTACTCTCTACTTCTGAGTGGTGCTAATATTTAGTTATATCCTATCATGCTTAAGTATAAAGCAAAACATATAATTAAAACAGGCCGGGTGCATGAAAATTCATGCACTCGGGAGGAGGGGCCCCTCAGCCCAGCCTATGCCCTCTTGCTAGGAGACCTAAGGGGATGTCCAACTGACGGCTTAGGTCTGGGAGCAGTCCTAAACCACAGTCTGGCCTCCCTCTGCAGGAGGTGACCAGCAGGCCAATCAGGTGATGGTGCCAGGGAGCAGCGAGTCCTGCCCCCCATTGTCCCTCCAGTGGCCTTCCTCTGTGGGAGGTGACCAGGTGGGCCAATCAGAGGCTGGTGCCAGCCCCACTCCCCTGATCACCCCTTTGCCACCACTGGTCACCACCGCCCCCTCCATTGCTGTCCCCTCCCTCTGTCCGCTGACATGTGCCTTGGCTGGTCTGGCATAGCCTGCTTGCCAGCCTCGCCTCCCACTGACCAGTTCTTCTGCTGTTTGGTCGATTTGCATATTATGCTTTTATTATATAGGATTATTCACAAGAATAATGAGAGTCAAACAGAAATTCACGAGAAAAAATCAATAGCTGATTGGTGTGTTGTATATAATTGATTTAGAAATAATCTTCTTGTGTTTGAAGCACAAACTCAGCCAACAAAATTATTTGATAGCTGTGATTGGTCTGAAGCAGGTTAAATTCATCCTTATTGAACATTAGAGGCCCAGTACACAAAAATTTGTGCACTCCAGGGGGTTCCTAAGCCCATCCTGTGCCCTCTTGCAGCCTGGGACCCCTTGATGGATGTCAACCTGCTGGATTAGGCCCGCTCCCCAGGGGAATGGCCTAAGCTAGCAGTCAGACATCCTTCTGGCAGCCCGGGAGCCCTCAGGGGTTGTCCACTTGCCAGCGGGGAGCAGGCCTAAGCTGCAGTTGGACATCCTTAGTATGGCTGAGGAGGCAGGAGAGGCTCCCACCACCACCACTGTACTGGCAGCCGTCAGCCTGGCTTGTGGCTAAGCAGAGCTCCCCCTGTGGGAGTATACTGATCACCAGGAGACAGCTCCTGAATTGAGCATCTGCCCCCTGGTGGCCAGTGTGTGTCATAGTGACCAGTCATTCCCATTTGTTCTGCTGTTAGGGTCAATTTGCATATTACCCTTTTATTATATAGGATAGAGGCCTGGTGCATGGGTGAGGGCCGGCTGGTTTTTCCTGAACGATGTCCCAGATCAAGGTGGGGCTCCTGCTGAGATTCCTGGCCACCCTGGGTGAGGGGCTGAGGGCCATTTTTAGGCTGGCCACAGCCTCTTCAGTGTGGGGGTCCCCACTGGGGTGCCTGGCCAGTCTGGGTGAGGGGCTGATGGCTGTTAGCAGGCTGGCCAAGACCCCCAGCGGGGATCCTCACCCCATGAGAGTGTGGCCATCCTGGGTGAGGGGCTGCTGGCTGTTAGAAGGCTGGCCATGGCCCCCAGTAACCCAAGCTCCCAGTAAGGCTGGCTGGAAGCAGGTATCTGGGATTTATTTATCTTCTATAATTGAAACTTTGTTGCCTTTATCAGAGGCCACAGCGGGTCAGGGCAGGCAAGAAGCTTGGCTTCCTCCATCGTGGAAGCAACCAAGCCTCCTGCCTGCTCCAGTTCAGTGGCTGTGGGTCGCCTTCTTTGTTAGGTTAATTTGCATATTGTCGCTCTAATTGGCTGGTGGGCATGGCTTGGGGTGTAGTGCAGTGACACCAATATGTATGTTTCCCTTTTATTAGTGTAGACTAGAGGCCCAGTGCACAAAATTTGTGCATGGGGCGTGGGGGTCCCTCAGCCCAGCCTGCCCCCTCTCACAGTCCGGGAGCCCTCAGTGAATGTCCTACTGATGGCCACAGCCTGGCAGCAGAGGCTTGGAGCAGGTGCAATTTGTGTGTATCTGCTGGGGCCTGCCCCCAGCCACACCACGTAGGCTCAGAGCAGTTGCACTGCATGTTTGCGTGTCCACTGGGGGCCTGTCCCCAGCTGCATTGGAGGCTCGGATCAGGCACCCCATGTGTGTGAGCATGTGAATGTGTGTGTGTCTGTGTGTGTCCCCGCTGGGGGCCTGCTCCCAGCTGTATTGGAGACTCACAGCAGGCACAGTGTGAGTGTGTCCACCAAGGGCCTGCCCCCAGCCACACCACGTAAGCTCGGCACAGTTGCCCCATGTGTGTGTCTCCCCACTGGAGGCCTGCTCCAGCTGCATTGGAGGTTGGGAGCAGGCACCCTGTGTGTGTGTGAGTATGTGTGTCCTTGGTGGGGGCCTGCTCCCAGCTGCATCAGAGGCTCAGAGCAGTCACCTCGTGTGTGTGTGTGTGTCCCCACCTGGGGCCTGCCCCCAGTCGTGTGAGAGGCTCGGAGCAGGCACCCCGTGTGTGTGTGTGTGTGTGTGTGTGTGTGTCTGCTGGGGGCCTGCCCCCAGACACACCATGGAGGCTTAGAGCAGGTGGCCCTCTGTGTTGATCTCTCTGGCTCCTGGCCTCACCTGCATGTTGCTCTCTCCCTTGAGCTATGGCCAGGTTGGGGTGCTGCCTGTCAACCAGCTGTTGCTTGCCTGCTCGCGGATCACTGCTGTGACCCACAAGCAGGACCTGCTGTGGGCTTCCTGTGGGCCATGCTTTCCTGCTCCCAATCATAGTGGTGACTGGGAGCAAGCCCTGCTGTGTGCTGCCTGCAGGCTGCCGTGGCAACCTGGGAGCAGGCCCTGCTAGGGGCTGCCTTCAGGCCACGCTTTGCTGCTTGAGGATCGCCATGGTGACCCAGGAGCAAGACCTGCTAGATGCTGCCTGCTGGCCATGCTTGCTTGCTCAAGGACAGTGAAATCTGCTCCCCAGTAGCTGAGGCAATGCCTACTGGGCTCACATTGCCAGGGTGATGCTGCCAGCATCCTGCCCCACCACTATGGGCACCTCCATCTTTGCCACAGAGTGATGATCAATTTGCATATTACTCTTTTATTAGATAGGATGGCTAATGCAAATAAGACACCAACGTCTTTTTTTGTTGTTGTTGATGTTTGCCATGTTAATGACTGGACTTTCTATAGTTATGTTCCCTGAACTGGCCTCTTCATTAGAGGACAATGATTCTTTATTACAAAATGTGATTTAATATGTATTAGTATAGTCAAAACATGCAACTTAACAATACATTTGTTTATAGACACATTTTTATTTACCATTATTTGTTTATCATTGGAAAAAAATGCCTGTTTTGCATTATACACTTACTATGGTACTTTCTTTGAAAATACATCCTTACTTTAAATAAAAAAGTGAATTTCAAAAATTTAATCATATAATTATTGTAATGTAATTTCATGATGAGAGACTAAAAACTATTGCTTTAATATATAACTCCTGGGATGATACAGTAATGGATCTATCTTTTACTCTGACTCTTGAATTAAATATGTTTGATATGATCTCTCTTTTTGGCTGTATTTACCAAGTGGTGTGTTGTTGAACTTTCATTTGTATAATCCAGATAAAAGTATGTTTAAATTTAAAGTCTATTTTAAAACTCTGGAACATCATTATTTGATAGCTTCATTCCAAGCATAGTTTCTCTATACAAACACACACCTCCACCTCCCAGCCCATCTCAACTATATTTTCTGCTGAAATCTACCACTTCTATTCTTAGAATACACCATCAATGTTAATTTTTAAAATTAAATTATTTGGTCTTGAAGATTTTACTTGCTTTAAAATGAAATATAGCTTAGTTGATTTTTTATTCATTTTGTTAATTTTCCTCCAAATCCTTATACTTTCTTGGAAATAGTATCTGACTGCACAACACCAAAGTGAAAATGCTACTTGAAGTCTATTTACATGAACCACAGACGGTTAAATAAACTGGATGTGTTCTTAATGTAGCAACAGAATGTTTCCTGACATTTGGTTAGAAAGATTAAATCAAATTAGTCTGGATAAGTCAACTCTTATAAGGACTGATAACTGCTAAATTAAACTTTAATGAGCTTTAACAAATGGTACTTTTCCTACCTGGAAATGAATAAGGTTATTAAGGGATTCAATGAAGCTAAGTCTGATTTTAATATTTTTATCCAGTGAATAAGAAAATGAAGTAAAAGCCTATTAATTATTTCATAACTGATAATACTTATAGAAAATTTTAAAAAATACTCAAGTAAGAGAATATTTAAATCAACAAAAAGTTAAAATAGGAAACAAAATGGCAACTCTAAATATTGAGCCTGAACTTTTGAAGCATTGGCAAAAATAAGGATGGAAGCTAATACGTACTCAAGAAGGTATCCTCATGGTCAGAAGCAACAATTAGTACAGTGTAAAGTAGCTGCCAATTTTGAGTATAATATACTGTTTATGAAATAAAGAACATCACTAAAGATCTTTGAAGCTCACATACAGAACAATGACTAAGAAAATCAGACTTTTCTTGCACAGATACTGGAATACTTATTATAAATCTTAAATAACTTTTATCTAAACTAATAAAAGTGTAATATTAAAATTAACCATCTCTTTGGGACGGGTAAGCCACACCCACCAGCCAAAAAGAGTGACTGTATGCAAATTAATCCAGCCAACATGGAGGCCACCACTCACGGACCTGAATAAATGGCAGCTTCCATTGCAGCAGGAGTGAAACTGAAACTGTTTGCAGAGGCTCCACTTATCCTGGCTCAAGGCAAAACATACTTGCAATAAAGTATCAATCATAGAGTCCTCAGGAGCTGAAGGAAACAGCAGGCCTGGCCTGACTACTAAGGGTAACATTGTCTCATTATAGAAGCGGAGAGGTGAAGCAGAGAGGAGGCTTCATTACTAGGCCTCAGCTTAAAGGAACAGTGCATCAATTATAGAAGATAAACCCCAGAAACCTGCTTCCAGCCAGCCTTGCTGGGACATTGGGTCAATGGGAGCTGTGAGCAGCCTGAAAGCCTGAAAGCACCAATCAGCCCGTTACTCATGCTGGCCACACTCCAGTGGGGTGAGGGACGTTACTGGGGGGCTTGGCCAGCCTGCAAACAGCCATCAGCCCCTCACCCAGGCTGGCCAGGTACCCCAGTAGGGACCCAAAACCTGAAGGGACTGTGGGCAGCCTGAAAACAGCCATCAGCCCCTCACCCAGGCTGGTCAGGCACACCAGCAGGTGGACATCCCCAGAGGGGTCCCAGATTGTGAGAGGGCACAGGCTGAGGGATCTCCCGAGTGCACAGAGTGGCTGCAGGATGGAGCAGCGCAGGACTCAGGACTGGGGAGTGGGAAAGAGGCAGTGGGGGCCGGGGGCCTGCTTGGTGGCTCCTCAGGCCCTTTGAGGGGCACCAGGGAGTGGGTAAGAGGCGGCGGGGGGTCGGGGACCTGCTTGGCAGCTGCCCAGGCCCTTTGTGGGGCACCAGGGAGTGGGGAAGAGGCAGCGGCCTGCTTAGCGGCTTCCCAGGCCCCTTGCAGGGCACCGAGGAGCGGGGAAAGCAAGGTGGTGGGACCAGGGAGTGGGAAAGAGGCAGTGGGGGCCGGGGGCCTGCTTGGCGGCTGCCCAGGCCCTTTGCAGGGCACTGGGGAGCAGGAATGCAAGGCTTCAGGGGCCGGGGTTCTGCTTGGAGGCTCCCCAGACACCTTAGCAGCACCGGGGAGTGAAAAAGGAAGGCAGCAGGGGACCGGTGAGTGGGAAAGAATCAGCGGCCTGCTTGGTGGCTCCCCAGGCCCTTTGGGGGCACTGGGGAGCTGGAAAGCAAGCTCTTGGGGGCTGGGGGCCTGCTTGGCAGCTCCCCAGGTCCCTTCCGGGGATCAGGGAGCAGGAAAAGGCTGGCCTGACCACGAGGCGGGGTTTTCCCTGCTTTCTGATGGCTGGAGGAAGATGGGCAGTAGGCAAGCTTGGGAGGCAGGCAGCACCCAGCCCTGGCCACAGCTCAAAAAAGAGAACAACATGCTGGGGAGGGCAGGAGTCTGAGAGATCAACATAGAGGGGGTGCCTGCTCCAAGCCTTGACGGTGTGCCTGGGGGCAGGCCCCCAGCAGGCAGACACACACAGGAGGACTGCTCCAAGCCTCAGATGCAGCTGGGGACAGGACCCCAGCAGGAAGACACACACAGGAGGACTGCTCCGAGCCTCAGATGCGGCTGGGGGCAGGTCCCCAGTGGCGACACATACACACACACGCACACACACGCACACACAAAAGGCGCCTGGCAGACTGGGGCCATCATAGGACATCTATTGAGGGGTTCCAGATTGTGAGAGGGGGCAGTTTGGGCTGAGGGACTCCCACCCTCCCCCTGTGCATGAATTTTGTGCACTGGGCCCCTAGTATATTATAAAAACTATCAAACTTTTAATACCAGTTGTCAAGAAAAACTGAAGCTTCAACAATTAACAGCTTCCTAGCACTCCAGAACCTGCCCACCTAACCAGAGCCTAGACCACAGAGGTATTAAGATGATAGGGCTCAAAGGCATCCTCAAACTACGGTCTGCGGGCCACATGCGGCCCGCCGAGGACATTTATCTGGCCTGCTAGGTGTTTTTGCCACCGCTGCCTGTCCTGCTTAAAATAATATAAGTGCAGTGTGCATAGGAATTTGTTCATAGTTTTTTTTTAAACTATAGTCCGGCCCTCCAACGGTCTGAGGAACAGTAAACTGGCCCCCTGTTTAAAAAGTTTGAGGATCCCTGGCTCAATGATTGAGAATATGGGCTCTGATACTAGGCTGTCGGAGTTTGAAACCTGTCTTCCATTAATTATGCATGATCCCTATGAATCTGTTTATTCCTTTGTGATAATAATATCTATCTCCTGAGGTATTTTGTGAATATTAAATTAGTTAAACAATTGAAAGCATTTAGAAAAAATCCCTGGAACATCCTAAATATTATTATTTGTCCTTTCTTAACATGAAAAAAAAAAAAAACCAAAAACAAAAACAAACTCATCCAAAATGAACTGTGTATTAGTAAAAAAATAAAAATAAAAAGCGCAGTCTGGGCAATGACTCCGTACATTCAGAGGAATAGGATATCTAAGTTTTCTTACACTCTGAAGTACTATAAGACTATACTTGTTTAAGAAAGATATTTCTAGAATACAGAGAGCAATTAAGTTTGTTTCTTAATATTTTGACATTTGGATACTGATATTTTTATCCCATGACATACCAACATATTTCATGACTGTAAAGTACAAACTATTGACCATTTTTTATTCAACAAAGAAAATGTGTCTGAAAGATCTTTATCTCTACCCTTGAGCCCAAAATGGTTGCTCAGAATGTTCACACCTCCTTGATATGCATTTGCTCGGTTCTGCTCCAGAGGGCAGGATCATTTTTCACTTGATTCATGAGGGATTCAGCCAGGTATAAGTGTCCACTCTGTGTCTCTGTATTTCCATAGTTGATGCACCAGATCCTAACAATGTCATTCAGTTCTAATAACTCACTCCCACCTCATACCTACATGCTGCTTCATTAGTTCCCACCATGACTTCCACATTTACAAGCACTAACTATGTGCCAGGACAGTTTTGAAGTTTTTCACATCTATTAACCCTTTTAATCCTACAACGTCCCTATGCATGCAAACTATTAGTATTCCCATTTTATAGATGAGGAAACTCAGAAACGGAAAAACTAACTACATTTTTCCAATTTCACATAGCTGATAAGTAGCAGAACCAGGATTCAAATTTAGGTAGTCTGGCCATGGAGTTAGTTGATCCTCTCAACCCCTACACTATACTACCTGAGTAGTTAAGACCCAGAGCCTCAGTTCCTGCTTTTATTAATAAATTTTACTTTATTATATGTACAGTACTTCACAGTATTAAATTATTTCACTTCCATGGTTTAATTTGTTCTTTGTGACCACTGTGTGATATAAGACATGTATAAGGAAACTAAGGGTCACAGTGAGATAAAGTGAACAAAGGCAGTAAATGGTAGAATCAAACTATAAATCTGGGTCTTTGGCTACCAAAGTCTGGGCTCTATTCCCAAGGTTTTGAAAAAGAAGATATCCAGGAAGTATGAATATTCTGATAGACATAGAGTATGACCAAGACCTTGAATTCTAAGTAGCTCTCAGACTAAGGGAAGAGAGGATGAGAAAATAGAGAATAAAAGAAAAAATAATAGAGAAGGTACATGGGAAAGGATAGATACTAAGTGTATTTTCATGAAAGAAGTGAAAAGACTTAGTAGTGGTTTTGATATTGAGGACAAAGGAAAGGTTAGAAACAAAATTGACTTAAAGAATTTAAATGTGAGAAACCAGGAGATCATCAATGCTATTAGCAGAAACAGGGATGAAAAAGGAAGTGGTTTGACATAAAAGTGAATTTGGCTTCTCCATGATGAATATTGGGTGAACATACAAGTAGGAAAATATATAACAAATGGAAATATCTGGAAATATATATCTTGGAGGTATTCATTTAGAGGTGATATTTAAAAATATGGGTTGCACAGCCAGTGTTGATTGGTGGTTGAGCATCAACCTATAAACCAGGAGGTCATAGTTCAGTTCCTGTCTAGGGCACATGCCTGGGTTGTGACCTCAATCCCCAGTGTGGATTGTGTAGGAGTCAGCCCACCAATGATGCTCTCATCATGAATATTTCTATCTCTCTCTTCCTCTCCCTTCCTCTCTGAAATCAATAAAAATATTTTTAAAAATAGAACTATGAGTTGATGAGAAGTCATAGGTAGAGAAAATAAGTAATAGATTATGGGCCAAATACTAAAACTTCAGGAGAAATACACTTAACAAAGAGATGAGAACAAGAGGGAAAGTGATTGAAAAGTAGTTGAATAGATAATAGAGAATCATGGATAACAAGGAAAGAGAAAATTTAAGAAGTAAGACGTATTATGAATGCCACATAAAGCAATTAAGTCAAATAGGATGAAGATTTGTAAAAGTATCCTCCATAGCTCTTACCATAATTGAAATGAAAAATGAATTATTTGGGTAAATTAACATCTTACCTAACTAAAATGGAGTTACATAAAGGCAGACCTTGTGTTTCCTACTATAGCTTCAGTACCTAGCAATACCTGACTTATAGCTATCACTATATACTGAATGGATAAATAAGTGAATGAATATCATGGAACTTCCTAATAGCAGTACAAGTGACCCTTGAAATTACATTGTCAATAAAGTGGTGAAGGTAGATGCCATGTCATAAGGAAATTTAAGGAAAGTGAGCTTTTAAAATATAGAAAGTAGGTAGTAAGGTAATAGGGGCAGATTTTGTTAACTACCTCTCAGAGATGTGTTTTTGCTGAAAGGAGAGAGAAAGCAGATCAAGTGAATTTCCTGTCCTACTATAATATCTATTGCTCATTTTACATATTAAAGTTGCATTTCCTTTTCCTATCTTTAACATACTAAATAATAAGGAAGTAGTTTCAACAAAACATTACATGTTCCTCCAAGACACAAAGAGGTAGAACTAATTATTTTATTATTTAATTCCCTGAAACTATTAGAAGAATTTATCAAACCTGAATGAATTAAAAGACAACCAGCCAGTTCTGAAGCTTAAGTTGGCAGGGGTTAGGGAGGGGGGGAAGGGAAAGGGGAAAAAAATGGAGATCTATCTATCATTTGATGTAATACTTATCTATCATTTGTTGTAATACTTTAAGCAATAAAAAAAGAAAAATCATAAGTATATAGGATAAACATGATTTGACAATAAAAAAGACCTTTTCCTTACTTTTTTCCAAGATATTAGTTGCCTATATGCAAAAACGCACACTCACATGCGTGTGTGTGTGCGTGCGTGTGTTTATTGAGAATTTCAGTGGAGTCTAATTGGATGGCTTCATGCACTTAAATAATGAGGTATAAATTATAACAGTGTTTAAACTGTTATCTAAACAATGTAAAAACAACTTATAAAGTAACAAATTAAACATTCATTTTCAGTGTTTAAGACATTTTAATGGAGCTTAAGATTTAAATAGCATTTTAAAATACATTATCATCTTAAGGACCAGTTTCTATTCATGATTGAAAGCTTTAATAAATAAATTCCTTTTTCTCTAAGTATGTATCTTGACATTATGTTGCAAATGTTATTTTTCAATTAAATAAGGAAGATGGCATTACTAAGTAAAGCAATCCATACTAAAGAGAATTTTTTAAAAACCTGATACATCTTTCTAGTATATACTCTATGCACAGTCAGTATCTCATCTCATCATGGTATTAAAAACACATTTATCTTGAAATTATCCCTGGGTTTTTAGGCTTTAGAAGTTATTCTACTAAATATATATCCATACTGAGTAATCATATTATAAAAAGGACAGAATGCAAAAAACAACTTAATGCTAAATAAAACATCTTAGTTTTCTAACAAATGAAAAATTCAGAGCAGAAGGACTTATATAGAGAGGTGTGAAAGGATTTTGGCAAAGTGACAGTACTTCTGTGATGAACTTGACTTCTTTATGTCACTAGTATACATATTTGTTCAGTTGGATTAGTGAAATATTTTAATTTGTATATTAAATTAAGTGCTAATGACAGAAAGATATTTGCATTTCTCTCATCAAACCATGAAAGTTATACAGAAATCCAATGGCCAAAACGTCCCTTCTGTATATATTCCTCTTTCTCCTTTTATTTTATTTTATTTTTTTAATATGTTTTATTGATTTTTTACGGAGAGGAAGGGAGAGGGATAGAGAGTTAGAAACATCGATGAGAGAGAGAAACATCAATCAGCTGCCTCCTGCACACTCCCCACTGGGGATGTGCCCGCAACCAAGATACATGCCCTTGACCGGAATTGAACCTGGGACCCTTGAGTCCGCAGACCAACGCTATATCCACTGGGCCAAACCGGTTAGGACTCTCCTTTTATTTTAAAAACCCATATCAACTGGTAGAAGGAGTTATTTCCCAACAAACAAGCTATACCCCTCCAAACATACAAATATAAAAAAAGTAAGAAAGTGGCTATCACACTGAATACCCCTATTCTTACCTCAGTATGCTGGTGAGAACATTTTTGGAGGTTCACTTTACTTTCAGACATTCAAACTGTAGAATGCTGATCTACTTGACCCTCATGAAGTGCTAGGAGCCAGAACTTGAAAAACCAGTCACTTATGTTCCCACAGTCTATTTACACATTGAACACACCCAGTATCACAAAGTAATGTTTATCTGTGGTGGAAAGCTATTCCAAGAAGCAAGCAGTATCTCCATTTTCAAAAAGGAATGCCTCTGTTGATCAGCAGGTACAAGGCAATAGCTGTTTCATCCCCTAAAGCACATTTAGGAGAATGTTTGTCATGAGTTTTTTTTTTTTTTAATTATCATTATTTTAATATATTTTATCGATTTTTTTACAGAGAGGAGGAGAAAGGGATAGAGAGAAATGTCAATGAGCGAGAAACATTAATCAGTTGCTTCCTTCACACCTCCTTCTGGGGATGTGCCTGCAACCAAGGCATATGCCCTTGACTGAAATTGAACCTAGGACCCTTTAGTCTGCAGGTCGATGCTCTATCCACAGAGCCAAACCAGCCAGGGCTATCTTGAGATATTTTTAAGATCAATATTGTAAAGGTGATTCATTCTTCTAATACTTTATTCCTAAAAATTATATTTTAAAGGACCTGAGAAAAAATATATCTAATGATAATAACTAACACATATATCACAGGTATTATTCCAAGTGCTTTACATATATCAATTTACATAATTTCCAAAACTTAGGTATGAACTATCATTATCCCAATATTACAGATGAGCAAAATATTTTGCCCATGGTTACCCAGTTCATAAATGGTAGAGTCTTAAATTAGTTCTAGGTACTCCAGCACCACAGCTCATGTATCTAACCATGACACTGAACTGCTATGACTTTTTTAAAAAATATATTTTATTGATTTTTTATAGAGAGGAAGGGAGAGGCATAGAGAGTTAGAAACATCAATGAGAGAGAAACATCGATCAGCTGCCTCCTGCACACCTCCTACTGGGGATGTGCTTGCAACCAAGGTACATGCCCTTGACCAGGATTGAACCTGGGACCTTTCAGTCCGCAGGCCGATACTATATCCACTGAGCCAAACCAGTTAGGGCTGTTACGACTTTTAAGAGACAATTTCATAGCAGGATGTGGCTGCTCAGCTGAAGATTAAATAATGAGTGCAGTTTCTTGTTGCTTATACTGTATGACATTTTAAGTTGGAATAAGTAAAAATCTTAAAGGGCTGTTTCCCCACAATGTTAATTCTTTTATATTATTACTAGAGGCCTGGTACATGAAATTCGTGCACTGTGGGGGAGGGGGAGAAGGTCTCTCAGCCCAGCCTGCACCCTCTTGCAGTCTAGGAGGTCTCGGGGGATGTCCTGAGTCATCAGTTGGACATCCTCAGCACTGCTGTGGAGGTGGGAGAGGCTCCCGCTGCCACCACTGCGCTCACAAGTCATGAGCCTGGCTTCTGGCTGAGCGGTGCTCCCCCTGCTGAAGCTCACTGACCACTAGGGGAGAAGCTCCTGCACTGAACATCTGCCCCCAGTGATCAGTACACGTCATAGTGACTGGTCATTCTGCTGTTTGGTTAATTTGCATATTAGCCTTTTATCATATAGGATAGTAAGCCTCTTTTTAGTCGCAATAGCCCTTTGAGGTCCTAGGGATTAGTTAAAAAAAGAGCTAAGTCTAGCTTAAAGTACAAAGAGAGTTATTACTTTTTCATGTTGAAAGAATCACACAGGAGAAACCAATACTTTTTTTAAAAGTCTCATGAAGCCTAGTCGGTGTGGTCAGTGTTTGTGCATTAACCTGTTAACCAGGAAGTTATGGTTCAATTCCCATCAGAGCACATGTCTGGGTTACAGGCTCAATCTCTAGTAGGAAGTGTGTAGGCAGCAGGTGATCAATGATTTTCTCTCATAATTGATGTTTCTATCTCTCTCTCTGTCTCCCTTCCTCTCTGAAATCAATAAAGAAAGTCTCAAGGATATGAGTTTTGTTCCACTTTTTAGATTAAATGATTCCAATTTATCTGCCTTCAAGTTCATTAATTATTTTTTCAGCTGCATCTAAGCTGATGTGGAAGCCATGTAGTATGCATTTTATTTTGGTTACAAGTGCCCCGATGCACTGATTCATGCACATTGAAAAAAATTAATTAGAAGGTGGCTAGCAGGGTGGGACTGGGTGAGATGGGCTGGACATGCTCTGGAGTCAACTTCACGTGATTCTTTCCCCAGCCAGGCACACCTGGGGTAGTGCTGTGGCTCAAAGGGCATCTGTGGAGTGAGCAGGGTCCCTCTGGCAGGTGGAGTCCCTTGGCCTGATCTGTGGGTTTAGGCCAAAACCAGCTCTCCAACATCCCCCAAGGGATTCCTGATTGTGAGAGGGGGGTTCTCAAGTGATACATCCCAGAAACAAGCTGTCTTCTCTCTGGTTCTGGGGTGTGTCACCCGAGAACCTCTGCCGCCAAGTCACCACAGCTTGGCAGCTCCTGCATTGAGCATCTGCCTCCTGGTGATCAGTGCATTTTATACTTACCGGTCAGTTGGACAGTCAGTATGACCAGTCACTTAGCCTTTTATATATATAGATTAGTGGCTCAGTGCATGAAATTTGTGTGTGCAGGGTAGGGGATTCCCTCAGCCCAGCCTGCACCCTCTCCAATTCAGGACCCCTTGGGCCTAAACCGGCATTTGAACATCCCTCTCACAATCTGGGACTGCTGGCTTCTAACTGCTCACCTGCCTGCCTGATCTCCCCT
>PVJC01021913.1:0-27810 GCA_004026665.1 Murina feae | reverse complement strand
ACCACCACCACCACCACCACCATCACCACCACACAACTATCACCTCTACCATCACCACCACTATCACTTCCACCACCACCACCACCACCACACCACTATCACCTCTACCATCACCACCACCACCACCATCATCACCAACACCACCACCACACCACCATCATGACCTCTACCATCACCACCATCACCACTATCACCTCCACCACCACCATCACCAACACCACCACCACACCACCATCATCTCATCATCACCACCATCATCACCACCACTATTACTGCCACTGTCTCCATCTCCACCACCATCACGACCTCCACCATCACCACCATCATCACCATCATCATCATCATCACCATGTGCACATCCTCATCAGAGCGTCCCACCTGCATGTCCCACATGCCTTGCTACTGCGTGGCAGGCTGCTGGTGGTCAGCTGTGGCCGGGCAGCTCCTGTTTCCTCTCATGCCATCTGGAAGTCCTTTGGGGTTTGTACAGTGCTGTGCAGGCGTCCACACAGACATGCGTGTGTATTTGTAGTGGGTGGGTGTCTCACAGAGGCCTCTGCTGGAGGTTCCTCAAGCTCATACTTGTGTTTCATTTGCTGACTCACGTGGAGCAAACGCTCGGATGAGCTGAGCGTGGAACTGGTATTTGCCCACTACCTTCGAAGAGATGATATCTACACTTTTAATCCACACAACAACCCTTTGTGGCAGATGTTCTCCCCTTTTCACTAATGCGGGACTGGAGGCCCATCTCTAAGCAGGAGAATAATGTTCTCATTCCCACTGAGAGCCAAGGCCCCTGCCGTTGCTTGGACCTTCCTGGTCACTGTCGGGTTGGCTTGCCACCCAGGGCCACGCTGCCCGCGCTGGTGGGACCCAGGAGTGGTGGTTTGCAGGGAGCTTGACACAGTGGGGTGCGGGCAGAGGGTGATGACAGGCACAGTTCCTGCCCCTTGCAGAGTGGGCACCTACTGCACCAGGCTTAGCTCCCCCGACACGCTGGCACAGCCCAGCACAGTACAGACTGAGAATGGGAGCCTTGCCTGGTTCCTTCTCTCGTAGGGACAGCGGCCCTGACAAGAAGCCCTCTCCCGGTGGGTTACCTCCTTCAGCAAATGGAACCAACGGAACTGTGAATTAACAGTTCACACTCCCAGCAAAGTAGGAACAGATTGTACCGATGAATAGAAAACCGAGCACAAAATGGGAATGCCTCTGCTCACGTGACATTGCTCCATTCATCTTGTCCTCGGGCCGGGAGCCGAGGTGAACACGGCACTGCTAGAGGTGAATCTGCATTGCAGCGGGGCAGCCGGAGGCCTACGGCTGAAAGGAGAGCCTGTTGGAGGAGCCTCCCGGGTCAGGGTCAGGGTTGGGGGTCAGTGCAGACGTGCAGCTTCCCGTGAGACATGCTGGGAGGGGGATGGCAGGCATGCCGCCTGAGGGGCTGTCCCTGTCCTGGGCGGGAGTGCGCACAATTGAGGTCATTGTGGTCCAGCCTGACCACTGGGCGGGAGGAAGGAGCTGATGAACGGACTTTCCTCAAGTATTTCTCAGGTGGGGTTCCATGCAGCTCCCTGCGATGTTTCTCTCTGACAACAGAAAACTTGCCCCAGAGAAGAGTTCAGTGCAGTCAAGCTGAGTCCAGAACCCAGTGTGGAGGCAAGTGAAAGTGGGTTAGTTCCCGTGGTCGGTGCGTGGAAACGGAGACTCGTGATTGCGGGAGTCCTGTTATCAAAGGGGTCCAGGAGGGCAGTGCTGGTGCTCAGGTGGCCTGCCTCCCCCGCGGGCTGGGTGCCTGCCGTCCGCCCCGCGCACCCTCCCCTCGCCTATTGGCATGGCCACGGGTGGATGAGCTCCCGCGGCAGGAGGGCAGGGCTTCGGCTCTCGTCGCTACCCTGTTCCCGGGACGGAGCCAGCGCGTGGCACTCAGTAGTGTCTCATGACTGTCTCCTGAGTAAGTGGCGGCTGCATGGCGGCGGTCTCTATGAAAAGTCCCTCCCACAGCCCCAGCCTTGTGCCTTTGCCTCATTCAGCTTCTGTTTTTCGTTCTGTAAATTAACTCTCTGTGGCTGTTTTTCTTGAGAATCAATGGAAATAATACATATAAAATGCTTTTACAACCGTGAAGTATTATTGACGATGGCGCGCTGTGTGTGTGTGTGTGTGTGTGTGTGTGATCAATCACTAATTATGCTCATGTAGGTCCTAGTGCTGTTCACACTTATCACACACAGAGATCAAAACAGCTCCGACAGTGTCAGGAAGGGCCAACTTACTCTTTGATCCCCCTCTTCCCGCTGTGGAGTTACCAAGCTGTAAGTAGACATCATGACTCTTTACAGCAGAGGAAGGGAGACAGCGCATCTTATCTCTCAGCCAGCTGCTCTGGGCAGCGCTGGCCCCTGCAGCTCGGCCTCCCCTCTGATTGTGAGCACGCCTTGCTGTCTCCCGCCGAGAAACTGAGGCTCTGTGAATGTGAGCACCCATGCGTGGCTCAGAGCATGTGCGCAGGCCCTGCCCAGCAAAGAAAATAGCTGCGAGTAGACACCGACTAGGTTGGTGGCATGGTGCTCAGCACGAGGAGGGCTCAGACGCAGGCAGCTCTTCTTGTCCACGCAGGCGTTGTGGCTTTATTGGGTTTCTCTGCTTAAGTTCACACCGAAGTGCATATGAAACTGTGTAATATTGCCGGGTAGTAAAACATGGGACTGAAAACTGGGAGAAGAGTGGGTGATGTAGAAGGAAAGGAAAGGTGGACATTGGGACAGAGGTGGAAGGACACCAGTGCTCACTGAGTGCCTGTGTTGCTTTATTGCATCTGATTACAAAGTCACACTGGAGAGGCGTGCTCTGCCCCCCATTTTTTCTCTACAAGGAGGCGGAGGCTCCTGGGTGTCCGACATCATAGAGTTTACAAACCACAGGGCCTGGTGTGTGGGAAACTATAGGGAGCTTGTTAGCTATTCCTTGTCCTGTATAATAAAAGGCTGATATGCAAATCGTCCCCTCGTGAGTTCAACCGGGAGACTGGGAGTTCAGGAGTTCGATCGCTCGTTATGATGTGTGCTGACCACCGGGGGGGTGGCATGGAACATGGTGTGCGACCAGCGGTGGCGGTGTTGGGGAATGAAGGAGTGAGGGAAGGAAGGGGTGGGGGGCCGGGAGGCAGGGAACCTGATGGGTCCTGATCACCAGCCAGGCCTAGGGACCCTACCTGTGCGTGAATTTCATGCACTGGGCCTCTAGAAGCAAGTAGTGGAGAGAGGCAGGCAAGAACCAGAGCAGGAAGGTGGAAGTACCATCTTTAAAGGAAACTTACAAGCCCAAATTAATTCTAAAATATCAGTGTTTTTTCAAAAAATATTTTAAAAATTGATTTCAAAGAGGATGGAGGGAGGAAAGGGGGGAGAGAGAGAGAGAGAGAGAGAGAGAAGGAGAAGGAGAGAGAGGGAGAGAGAGAAACATCAGTGATGACAGAATCATTATCGGCTGCCTCCTGCATGCTCCCAACTAGGGATTGAGCCTGCAATCCTGGCGTGTGCCCTGACGGGGAATCAAAGTGTGACCTCCTGGTTCATAGGTTCATGCTCAACCCCTGACCCTCACTGGCCGGGTGATTTTTGTTATTGTTTTGTTTTTAGTAGTTTTGAGTAGAGTTGGGTTCTAGGAGCATGCCTAGAATTTTTAAATGGAGATGCTTGCATTGGCTTGAATATAAGTTGAGCTGAAATATGTGTGTGTGTACCCAGTCATGTGCACACACCTTTCCCCTGCACACATGCCTACATAGTGCCATGGACACGTTTCCCTGAGGTTAGTGTAGGGTTTCATTCTTTACAAGCCCTCCCCGAAGCTGCTGGCATGCATGGCAGACAGGGCACAGCTGCCCCTTCGCATATACAGCGTGTGGACATGTTTCCTAAGAAGGCAGAGCATGTTCGGAAAGCCCAGCATGTTAGGAGAACTGAGCGCATAGCATTCTCAGACACTTTGTCCTTGGAAAGGCTGTGAGCTTTATATGGGGTGTCTAAGGAAAACCTGTAGGAAACATCCCGGTGAAACTTTAGACACTTTACCTTCTTAAGCCAGGATGTCTGCTATCCCTGCTTCTATTTGAAGTGATCTTAGTTCTGGCCCATGCAGTTGGAAAAGATGAAGACAGGATAGGAGCCCGGCCAGTGTGGCCCAGTGGATTGAGAGGCATCCCGTGCACTAGGAGGCTGAGAGCTCGATTCCCAGAGCGGGGTGTCAGGAGGCAGCTGACCGAGGATTCTCTCGCGTTACTGATTTTGCGTCTCTCTAAAATCAATAAAAACATTAAAAAAAGGCAGAAGCATATGAATTCGAATGGAGGAGACAAAACTGTCCTTATTTGTGGGGACGGGATTGTCTGTATGGACATCTAAGAGAACCGATGGGCACGCTGTTAGAGCTTGTGAGAGATTTCAAGATAAAATATTGATAGCATATCGCTATTCCAATAAGAACCAATTAGAAAATCCAATTTAAAATATCCCCTGTCATAATAGCTACGAGTGCGCTAAGTACCTTGAACACCATCCAACAATGTATGCGAGACCGTTTTGGAGGGTGTAAAAATGCAGACGTAGCCCCAGTGAAGCAGCAAAGTAAGCTCTACACCGTATTCAT
This sequence comes from Murina feae, assembly GCA_004026665.1. Classification (NCBI taxonomy): domain Eukaryota; kingdom Metazoa; phylum Chordata; class Mammalia; order Chiroptera; family Vespertilionidae; genus Murina; species Murina feae. The sequence goes on along the minus strand of PVJC01021913.1, from coordinate 23,157 downwards.
GGAGGAGAGACGAAATATTACGAAGATGTCAACTCACTCCCAGATTAATCTATTAATTACATGCGATTCCTGGCAGTTTTCCAGCAGGAGTTTTTAAATCAGCTTGACAAGCTAGTTCCAGAATTCATATAGCAGGAGCCAGGGTATCCCAGATAAATCGAAGAATGTGAGCACACGGCAGAGGTTTGCCTACGAGCTGGTAAGCTTACAAAGCAAGAGGATGAAACAGTTTGATCGATGGTCAGGGACAGACGGACAGTGGGAGAGCCCTGTCACAGCCACAGGTCGGGAGGTCGGGCAGGCTCCGCTTCAGGCCGCAGGAACGCCTTGGTTTTATCTCTAAAATACAGATCCGTCGTGCAGTCTGATGTTTTATAATCATCAGCCAGATGGCAGCCCTGACACAGCTTTATAAAACCTCCTGCCAGATAGGGTTTTAGAACTGATGGGCTGGGGAGCGCCAGGGCAGTGTTATAACCGAGTGGGAGAAAGGGCGCACCTCCTCAGAAGCGATGCTGGCACGTTTGGAACACCCGTGGGAAGACGGAGAATCGGGAGACCATGCGCAAAGTCCGTTACAGTGGGTGCCATGCTCAGGCTCTCCGAGCAGGCCCGGGGAAGGGAAAGCCCAGCCAGGTTGATTACATTACACTTTCCAAAACGGTGCAGAGGAGACGAACAACACTGACAGCAAAGCCACATGTCCTCTTCAGTCCCTGCCGTGAATCCACAGGAACGGAGCCGTGACGACACCTCACCAGCAAGGACCTGGTGGCCCCAGGGCTGCTCACTGGTACGGGTTTATGAGAAGGTAGAGGTGGGCGTGGCTCTGAGCAGGCCTTTCCCCGCCGGCCGAGGCTGTGGGGGGCCTTGCTGTTGGCGCCCCGGCGGGGCCGGGTGGGTGCTTCTGTCCGGCCTCGCTCTGATGGGGCCTGTGCCTACCATGATGAGATATCTCACTAGTGCTTTTGTCGCACTGACCGGGAACGTGCCTGTCAGCGTGCCCCGGCAGCAGCTCCGCGCTCTCCGCCCTGTCCTCCTGCTGTGGTCCTCCCCATAGCACCATATCTCCCCACACGATGTTCCCCTTCGTCCCTTTTCCTTTCGTTCTCTGCCGGCTCCTCCGCGAGGCAGTGGTCTGTCTGTGGCTTCTGCAGTGTGTTCAGCACAGTGCTTGGCACACAGCAGTTTACATATTTGCTGACTAAGTGGCTGGACGGAGACAGGCAGTTTCCTGTTTGTAAAATCTGTATCCTTCAGGTTGGGGAAATTTTTTTAAAAAGTCAGTGATACCAGAAATGGCAAGGATGTAGCAGAACAGGAACTCACACAGTGTTGGCCAAAGTGGCAATCTAAGCAACCAGCTGGCACCATCCGGGGCTGCCTGTGGGCTCAGGTCCTGGGAGAAAGAAGCAGGTAGGCATGGGCCGTGCCAGTACCGGAGGTTAAGGGCAGCAGGAGGGTACTCAGCAGCCAAACGGGGAAGACACCAGCTCCCCAGGCCTGAGGGGACAGCGAGGGGCTGATGGGATTAGCACAGCCGTGGAAAGCGAGAGCCAGCGAAGCCTGGTGGACAGGACTCCAGTCTGGGCACGTGGCCCCACTGGGCCATGGTGGAGAGGGAGTAGGAAGCAGAGGCCCAGGCTCCCTCCTGCCTCCTGCCTCCGACCTTCCAACCAGAGGCAAGGACCCTGATGAGACAGCCCTAGGCCATCTGCCACCCAAGCCGCAGGCCACATAGCTGGGCAGAGGGCGGGGAGCCGAGCTGGCACTTCCTGTGCTGTCTATTCTGCGACGTTGGTCCAGCCAGCTCCCCTTGAAGAGAGGAAGCCGAGGGTACACGAGAGGCCATGCATGTGACTGGACTGAGGCGTGAGATCTCCTGGCTACTCTCCGGGCGCCGAGCATCGCGGGGCGTCCCTCTTTGCAGACAGATTCTCATGCCTCCTGCATTCTGCTGCCCGCATCCCTTTGGGCTATTGATGTGGTGATGTCTGTCGCCCCTTTTTGAGGGATGGAGTGACTGGGGAGTTTTGACAGGCGGGAACGGAGGCACCAGGGGACGTCTCCTGCTCCCATTCCATGGCCGTGTCCTTGGCCATTGGCTCCGCTGATAGCGGCTCTCACCCGGGCGCCAGCTGCGCGGGTCCCATGGCCCAGTCTTCCCACGGTTACAACCTGCACCTGAGCAGGAAAGAGGACAAAGCCTCGGCAGCTGGGTGCTGCTGGGTGCAAGGCATCTTTCTTCCGCTCCATTTACTCTTCCTTTTTAAAATTTTTTTATTGATTAAGGTATTACAAATGTGTCTTTATTCCCCCCCCTCCCCGTTGTCCTCTCATCCTTCCAGTCTTGCCCTCACCCTCAACCCCCTGTTGTCTGCGTTCATCGCTTACGCTTATAGACAATCATACAAGTCCTTTAGTTGATCTCTCCCCCTTCCCCCACCCGCCCCTGCCTTCCCTCTGAGGTTTGAGCATCTGATTGATGCTTCTCTGTCTCTACATCAGTTTTTGTTCATCGGTTTATGTTGTTCATTATATTCCACAAATGAGTGAAATCATGTGACATTTATCTTTCTCTGACTGGCTTATTTCACTTAGCATAATGCTCTCCAGTTCCATCCATGCTTTGCAAATGATAAGAATTCCTTCTTTTTATAGCAGCATAGTATTCCATTATGTAGATGTACCACAGTTTTCTAATCCACTCATCTGCTGATGGGCACTTAGGCTGTTTCCAAATCTTAGCTATGGTGAATTGTGCTGCTATGAACATAGGGATGCATATATCCTTTCTGATTGGTGTTTCTAGTTTCTTGGGATTTATTCCTAGAAGTGGGATCACTGGGTCAAATGGAAGTTCCATTTTTAGTTTTTTGAGGAAACTCCATACTGTTCTCCACAGTGGCTGCACCAGTCTGCAGTGCACGAGGGTTCCTTTTTTTCCACATCCCCACCAGCACTTGTTTGTTGATTTGCTAATGGTAGCCATTCTGATAGGTGTGAGATGGTACCTCATTGTTTTGATTTGCATCTCTTGGATGATTAGTGACTTTGAACATCTAATCTAATAAAAGAGTAATATGCAAATTGACCACCACTCTGTTATACCCACAAGCCACGCCCACAAACCAATCAGGAACAAATATGCAAATTAACTCAACTAAGATGGTGGTGGCCACAGAGCTGGAGTTGCCCTGGGCAATGGAGGAAGCTCTACTCAAGGCAACAAAGTTTCAATTATAGAGGTTAAATAAATACCAGATACCTGCTTCCAGCCAGGCACCCCAGTAGGGACCTGAACCCTGAGGGGATGGTGGGCAGCCTGAAACAGCCATCAGCCCCTCACCCAGGCTGGCTAGGTATGCCAGCAGGTGGACACTCCCCGAGGGGTCCCAGACTACGAGAGGGCATAGGCTAGGCTGAGGGACCCCCCCTTCCCCCCGAGTGCACAAATTTTTGTGCACCGAGCCTCTAGTGTTTTCATATGTCTCTTGGCCTTCCTTATGTCTTCTTTCAAAAAGTATCTATTTAGATCCATTGCCCATTTTTTGATTGGGTTGTTTGTCTTTCTTTTGTTTGCATGAGTTCCCTATAAATGTTGGCGATTAAACAATTATCGGAAATATTGTTGGCAAATATGTTCTCCCATGCAGTGGACCTTCTTATTGTTTTGTTGATGGTTTCTTTTGCTGTGCAGAAGCTTCTTATTTTGATGTAGTCCCATTTGTTTATTTTCTCTTTAGTTTCCATTGCTCTAGGAGCTGTGTCGATGAAGATATTGTTTCAGCATATGTCTGAGATCTTGCTGCTTGTGTATTCCTCTAATATTTTTATGGTTTCCCATCTTACATTTAAGTCCTTTATCCATTTTGAGTTTATTTTTGTGTATGGTGTAAGTTGGTGGTTTAGCGATCCTGAGAAAGAACAAAGTAAGAGGGATCTCAATACCAGATATCAAGCTGTATTACAAAGCCACTGCTCTCAAAACTGCCTGGTACTGGCACAAGAGCAGACATATAGACCAATGGAATAGAATAGAGAACCCAGAAATCGACTCAAACCACTATGCTCAATTAATATTTGACAAAGGAGGCAAGACATACAATGGAGTCAAGGCAGTCTCTGCAATAAATGGTGCCTGGGAACTTGGTCAGACAGATGCAAAAAGTGAAACTAGACTGTTTACTCTTTCTAACCGTTCTGGGACTCACTGCGTCATCCTCTCCACTAGCGAAGAGGAGAAGGTTGGAGAGGTGGGTGCACTTAGCCAGTAACTGAATGTGGCCACACTGCAGCTCGCGGGATCAGCGCTGAGGGAAGCCTGGGCTTAGGAGGGACGAGGATGAGCCATCCCTGCAGCGCAGCAAGCGGCACCCCCAGGACCGGCACCCCCAGGACCGCGTGGGGGAAGCGGCCTGGGGCCCTGCCATGAAGGAGGACGGGGGGGACACCCCTCTCCAGCACGGAGTGCTGTCGCCTAGCTCGGCCTCCTCCACGTGGGGCACTGCGGGAGCAGCCTTCCCGGGGAGCTGGCCGCCCACGCTGCACCCACAGTGGCCGCCCTTCCTGTGTGGGGCATTGTGTGTGGAATGTCAAAGTGCAAGAAGGTCGTGACCGGCCACTACTCGACTGCGCCTCCGCGTTCGCTCCTTGGTGCCTGGAAGGAAGCAGTGCCGCCGCGCGTGGATGCGAGCGGGAGGCAGTGTTTCTGAGGACGCGGCTTCCAGTGCGCCCGTGCGGAGCTATTTTTAGGCCCCTTCTCCCAGCAGCGCTGTTTAAAGATTCAGCGCAGGCTGCTAATAGGTATATTTATAACCATTCTGTCAGCTGCCCCAGCGTGAATGCGGCTGCAGAGGATGCTATTCTTGGAGGCGTTGCCATGGTTACCGTTAACCCTTTGCCGTGGAGGAGTCTACCAGTCGGTGCGCTTTGTTCGCGAGGACTCAGTAGCATTTGAATGCATGCGTGCGCTCTGGGACGAGACAGAAGCTGAGTGCATTGTGTGCTTAACACTGAGTAAACTCGGCAAGCGAGCGAGCAGTACGAGTAATGCCCATCAGGACAGGTTCCCCCCTTGCCCTGAACAACCGCCACAGAATAGTCACGTTAGTTTGTACGCTGCGGCGCTAAAACCATCTTCCAATTGGAATATGGACCCCGTTAATGTAAATGTAGATTCCCACGTGCAGAGAAGGAAGACCCCGCTCCTTACGCTACCTTCTTCCCGCTTTACCACCTACGATTCCTCTCCCTCTGCAGCTTATTGGCTTAAGAAAGCCAAGCATCTCTACTAATATTCTTTTGTTAACTAGAACACATTGACAGCAAGTTCTCCAAAACCAGCAAGCCCCAGGGCGCTAGCCGGTCCCGATTCACCTAGAGGAGTCCCTCAGTGTGTGCGTTCAAAATAAATAGAGACGTGGTCCAGAGAGCGGGCTGCCTGCCCCCACTTCCCATGAACCCCCGCTGTGAGGCGTGCTGTATTCTCCTAACCACAAGGAGCTGCTAGTAGCAAGAGCAATTAAACAAGCAACTATTGATGCTCAAAGAACAAAATCAGTGTTAAGGAGAGGTGGCACAGATGTCTGCTGTCACATGGAAACGCTGCCCTTTGGGCTGAATCTCAGGGATGAGCAGGGATTAGCACAGGTAGGGAAAGGAAGAAAAATTACTCGCTGAGCGAAAGACCATGGCCATCTGTGGCCTTAGCACAAATCGATGCCAGGAAGGGATCGGGTGGGAGTGGAAGCTGGAGGGAAACCACGGGCTTGGCCGGGGAAGGCCAAGGAGCCACCCGGGGAGCTATTGCTGACTGAGGAGAAAGCTGGACCTGGTGTGACTCCTGTTCCCAGAAGATAGCTATGGGGGTAACATGGCCTGATCCTGGAGGCGCAACGGTAGTGGGAGAGGAAGGATTGCCGCAGGGACTCTGAGACTCATTGGATTTTTCTTAATTGGTATGTAAGGACATTGTGCAGTTGAATTGTCTTTCATTTATTGATTGAGATGAATAGGAGACATTTTATGCTCTTGCTAAATGCCAGCTGTACTGCCAGGGACACGGGAAGCAAGGAGCACACGCCCCAGGAGGGAAATGGATGGTCCTCGCTGTTGAGAATAGTGACTTCGTTGGCAGACATGCAACTCTGGAGCCCGCAGTCTATTCGAACGAGTTGAAGACGAATGACATTTTGCAAGCAAGGAGTGCGTGGTGTGGGGCCGTGGTGAAGGGGTCAGTGCCAGGAGCTGGGAGCTGGGGTGCCCAAGTCCCAATTCCAGCTCCTTGGCTTTGATCTCCTCGTGTGAAATGGAGATGAGGGAGAGGCTGCTCTGGGGTCCACGAGTGACCCCCGTAAGAGTGTGGCTCCCTTCCATCAGCCCTCTGGTGTCCATCCATCGGTGCCCACCCCTCATCTGTCCAGCACAAGCCTGTCACCTGCGTCTGCCCAGGAGCGCCGCCTTGCGGCAGTGCCTTCTCGTGGTATAGCCTTCATCATGCTGTCTGTCTCCCTCACCCCTGCCCTGTTCTTCACCCCCCCCCCAAATCAGACAGTAATTTCCTCAAGGGCACCAGCTGGTCTCAGATATCAGCATAATTCCCGTTCCTATACTGGAGCTTGGCTTACAGTACGTACCACTCAGTGTTGAATGAACGAACAATGAAAGTAAAACTAAGAAATGATGAATGACTTTTTGGTGGAGTGGGTTTTTAAAAAGCTTATTGGAAATTATTTGAGAACATACCAGAAGGTGTGAAGAATAATATAATGACCCACGATGTGCCTAAGGGGGCTCCTTTGATATCCTTGCAGTTCCTGTGTACGAGACCCTGTGGGAGCCTCCTCACCCCCAGTGGGGGGACCACAGCCAAGGGCGGGCTCATTGCCCCACGCACCTCTCTGGACTGGACTTCTAGTGAAGGCAGCGCTCACTCCACGCTACCTGACACTGGGTTGCATATTTTAACTTTTTCCAAGTTGAGTGTGTGAATGGGGTTGGGACGCAGCGACCAGCTTCCAGTGTGCGGAGAGGAGCGTGAGAGGCAGAGCCGAGTCTTGGAACGCAGCGTGCGGGGCAGGCAGGCGCAGGGCAGGGGCGCCGCCCGCGCGGCGGGGCCGGGAGATGGAGCAGTGTCGGTGGGACTCGGACAGTGAGGTGTTCCCGGCGGAGGAGGCACAGGCGTTCACTTTCTGTCCCTCTGTATTTGAGAAGTAACCGCGGCAGATGCTGTCCTTAGTCTGTGGATAAAGAAACTGAAGCCGAGGAATATAGTCACGCAGGGATTTCAGCAGCCACACCCGGAAGCATCCCGGAAAACCAGGAGTTCCCAAGAAACCGAGGGAACTCTGGGCTTTTCTTGGGCAGCAGCTGTGACACCTAGTGCTATGCGCGGCGCTTAGTCATCTTCATCTGTAAGGAAGTCACGTGGGTCAGGTTCACGCTATCATTTGTTTTTAACCACAAGAAAAGAAAAAGCGAGCCTGTTGTCCATAAGTCTTCCCTCATCATCGAGCAGGCCAGGGGACTGCCACAGATGAGGAGCCAGGGATGCATTACAAAGCTCTGGAGAAACTTCTAGAAAACAGAAAAACACAGCAGTTTTCTCCAAGGCGTTTTATTTTAAAAAATGTGACAGGAGACGGATTTCTGTCCCTGGAAAGGATTGCCTGCATTGTTTGGTGTCACTTGCTCAGGAAGAAAGTAACTGAATTGACAAGCCAGTGACAGCCGGCGGGGATTTCAGGAACCATTGAGCGTCTTCCGACAGGATATACATTAGAAATGGATTTTTGAATGAAGGTGCCAATTTTAAATGCCAGGTAGTTAGTAAAGAGGATACACTTCCTACCCAGAGTTGAAATGTTGGGCCTTTTCGTATCAGCTCAAAAACCATTTCTGGGTGGATTTCTGGGAAGATGGGTGTGCCTGCCCTGTCAGGTGGCTTGGGGGCTCCCTGGTCCTCATGGTGCTGACATGACAAGCCATCAGAAGTTAGCCGACAGCATGGAGCAGCCTTTGTCGACAGTGAGTTCCCTCGTGGCTGGCAGCTTTGCAGAAGCGGGGAAGGTGGCCCAGCCCATGTGGCTCAGTGGTTGAGCATCGACCTATGAACCAGGTCACAGTTTAATTCCCACTCAGGGCACATGCCCAGGTTGCAGGCTCGATCCCTGGTGTGAGACGTGCAGGAGGCCGCGATCAGTGATTCCCTCTCATTGACGTTTCTCTCTCTCTCCCTCTCCCCTCAGTGAACCTCTAAATCAATAATGATACATTAAAAAAGGCGGGAAGTTGGAATCAACTTTTAAATTAGTTGCAATGTTTCCCCAGACGTGACCAAAGCGGCCCCTCCTCGGAGGCCTCTCTGACAGCCTTGGGAGCGGCGCATGCTCCCTGCTCCTCCGTGCAGTGCCATGGGGACCCCTCATAGCACCCCACGTGCTGACTGGTGACCCGGTTTTGTTCCATGACATTTTAGCAACACGTGCCTCTGGATTCCCCGCGTCTGGCCCCACATTGGTGGGTGGCGTGAGCTGCCTGCCTTTTGAACGATTGAAAAGGGGTGAAGGAATGATTGAATAAAAGGATCGCAAGGGAGCTGGGCGGAACTGAACATCTTTAAAGCGAGAGCTATTTAAAACTCCTCTCTGGGAGAAGCGCACTCTGTTGTATTAATTAACCCAGAAGCTTGGAAATCAGGGAAACGCTAATGATCTCTTTTTCCAGCTGCTAAAGAGAGGAGCTGGCAGAGGCCCCGCCCCAGGCTCCACTTTCCCCTGCGCGACTGCGCAGCGTTTTCTGGTAAAAAAGGAAAAGAAACTCCAACCCATTTTGAGTTGAAGACAGTTTCTTCTGTAGCCCAGATCTGCCTTAATTTCTTCTTTTTCTCTTGTTTTCCCTTTTAAAAAAATGAAATTTATTGGGGTGACATGGGTCAACATGATCATATAGGTTTCAGGTGTGGGTTTCTATGTTACGAGATGTGTAAATTGCACTGTGTGCCCACCACCCAGAGTTAAGTCCTCTCCTATCACCATATATTAGGACCCGCTCAGCCCACCCCCTTGTCTTAATTCCTCTTCTGTGGCACCTGCAGAGAGGGTCTGGTTCGGGGGGGGCCCCGTCGCCTCTCTCTGGGCATCGGCCTTGGTCTCGGTCTCGGCCCAGGCTTGTGCACTCGCGTGAGAAACCCCTTCCTGAAGGACTCATGCCGCCTCATCCTCGCTCACTCTCTGAACTTCTGCTGGGCATGTGTCCGTGAGACGAGGCCTCCAGAGTTGGAATAAGGCTCAGAGTTGAGAACTCGGTGTCACGGGTGCAAACGTGATGTAGAAAGGGGTGCAGTGTGAGCTGGCTGAGGCAGACCCTGCATGGAGCCCCACACAGTTCTGTGGGGCCCAGCTGAGTGGAAGGGGGTTTCCTTTCTGACTGAGAGGAACCTGGAAGGGTTTCATAGAGGTAGTTACGTGGGGAGACCTCATGCAGGAGGTAGGAGCATTGGGATCAGAAGACCTGGTAAATTTCCTGCTTTGCTACTCAGCTGAGCGACCCTGGAGAAGTCACTGTCCTCTTCTGATCTCGTGCTGTTAACCCCTAAGACGGGAGTAATTGTACCTCCCGAGCTGCGTGCGCGTGACGGTCCAATGGCGCAGCCGTGCAGAGGTATTGCTATGGTGTTTTGTTGGAGCGGGACCTTAGATGATGGGCAGGCATTGGGCATGAAGAAGCAAGGCTGTTGCAGCCAGCAGGCCCAGCCGGGCAGGGGGCAGGGGCAGGGTGGGGCGGGGCGGGGCGGGCAGGGACCAAGAGTGCCCAGCTGCGGCACTGTCTATGGGGGGGGGGGGACCCGGGTGAAGCTGGTTGAGAGGAGCCGCTCTAGGGGGGATCCTGAAAGGACCTATTTTGCTTGATCATGTTCTGTATTTTTGTGCAGCCGATTCATCATCAGTTTTCTTAGGCTGTGGATAAAATTAGCCCGTTCCTGAACTCCTTCCAGAAACGATGCTCCTGCCGTGTGCTTGCTAGCTGCGGCTGGCATGGCCGGGCATTGATGCTGCCTCCTCCTGCCCTACCCCCCCAGCCCCACTCCTTGTCTCCTTGCTTGGAGCTTACAATCCAGCTGTGCCCCCTGGGCCTCCTGGAGACCCACACATGCAGGTGGTTTGGACATGACGTTGGGCCGCACCTGGAAGAGGCCTGTCTGAGTGAAGACTCTTGATTGTGCTCAGGGAAGCTGCTTCCAGGATGTCTCCAGCCCCAAGGGTGTGTGGGGAGACGCCTGGGACTGTGTGGGAGCCACAGCCATGTTGCAGGGGACCAGGCCTAGGGGACCTGGATGAAAAGCTCTCAGACTAGCCTGCAGGCCTTTGGTTCCAGCGTGTCCCATCTCCATGGTTTCCTGTCCTCCCTCCCTGTTCTCTATTCATTGGCTCCAACAGTTACCTGAGCCCCGGTTCCTGCACCACAGGTGAATCCAGCAGCCTAGCTCCATGCTGCTAGGAGGAGGCCCCTTCCTGGCCCCACCCCTGATCTGTACCCTCTCCTGGTCCTGTCGCCGGGACCGTTGGGCCTGAACCTGTGAGTGGGAAGGGTGGCTGCTGGCGGCCTTCCCAGTGCTCGGAAGGGCTGTGGTGGGCAGGCAGGAGTGTCAGACCGCGTCCCTGCAGGTACTCGCGGTGACTGAATCCTTTGCTGACGACCTGGAACCTGGGTTTCCTTGGAGGCCACAGCAGTTGTAATGAGGGACATTCATCCGGAATAGTGACCCCCGTTAGCCTCGGGGGCAGGCGCTGGCCGCACCCTGCAGTGGCGTGTGTGTGTGTTGCCACAGCCTGCCCTCTGTTTTGACTGGAGTCTGATGAGCGAACTTGTCCAGTGCCGTGCCTGGCGCTCGCTGCTCTGTGGACACTGGCCATCAGCATCCTGCTCTTTGGGGAAGGGAGGCACCTAAGTGCAGGCTTCACCAAAGCAAATCTCGGTTCCTATTTTTAAAAAATAATTATTTTTAAAAAATATGTTTTTATTGATTTCAGAGAGAAGAAAGGGGAGGGAAAGAGAGAAGCATCAATGATGAGAGGGAAAGGAGCCCACAAGCCTGGCATGTGCCTAGGTGGGGAATCGATGGGGACATCCTGGTTCATAGGTCGATGCTCACCCGCTGAGCCACACCAGGCGAGCTTGGTCTGAATTTATAAAGTGATGTTAAGATGTTTTGTGAGAAAATAGATGTTTATGGACTTTGTAAACTCTAGGGTTAACATTCAGGCGTGATTTCACACGACGAGCGGTCGTAAGTAAACACCTTGAGGTTCAGGAACCAGAATGAGTCACTTTGCCCCGTTGGTCTTTGCCCGCCTCGAGCTCTGGAGGAACCCGTTTTTTCCTCCCAGACAACATGCGTTTGGTGTTGCATCTCTTGCCAGTAGCGTTGCGGGGAATGAGAGTCCGATTTCCAAACTCCCGTGAGGAGGAGATGCACCACTTCCTCCTGCTGCTCACCTGGCTCTGTCAAGCAGTTTCACTTCCCGTAGATTCACATTCTCCACCGCGAGCGGCACTGAGTGAAAGCTGCCCTCACCTGCCTGCCATGTGCCCCGCGCTCACCCTCTGCTCACCGCCTCCTCTGGCTCCTTACCCAGCCCTCAACCCACACGCTGTCGCCCACCCTCCAGCACGGGCGCGTCTTTCCAGGGGGAGGTGACTGTGCAAGCTGGTTGGGAAGACCTCAGGCCCCTGAGACCCTCCCTCCCTCCAGCCACCCGCCCTGGCCTCCGGACGGCCCTCCCTGACTGTTCTCTGTCTGTGGAAGTGGCCACGCTGGTGAAGGAGAAGGGCTGCCCACTGTTCTCTTCTCGAGGAAGCTGCGGCCGTTGGATGGCACAGCCCGTCGGCCACGCCTCAGCCTCCTGCTGGGGTCACCTGATTAAAGTGTCCCCCTGATGGAGCGACTGGCGGGCGCAGGGAGCTCGCTTCCTCTCAAAACCACTTTAAGGTGCTAAATATTTTAAGGAGTTTTACCTGCTGCTGCGCCCAACACCGTGGCTCTCAGGCCCAGGCCGCCTTTGTTCCTTGCTCCAGGCTGACTCGCTGTGTCACTTTCCTCCGTTCTCCCTGTTCCGCTCAGTTCTGAGGGGCGCACTGCCCTCCACGCGCTGGGGACTCTGGGATTGCTGTCCCTGGGAGGTGCAGTCTGCGCTGCATCTCAGGGCTGAGTGGTGCTGTTCATCCTGACGTGAGTCAGACCAGCTGCTCCTGGGGGCCCGCCATGCCCCAGGCTCCGTGTCGGGGGCTGCCTCTGTCTCCATGAAGAAGGGAGGCCAGGCCATCCCTTCCCTGGAGTTTTGACTTTCTGTCCTGACTCCCGTGTGTGTGATGTGTGAGGTCACCTGCATCTCTGGGCAGAGCCTCACCGTTTGGAGGGCCGAATGCAGAACTTGGCCCGAACGTCCAACAAACATAAACCACCCAGATTAGCTCCGATGCCAGGCCCACCGAGTCACCTGGTGCCTGGTAATGGCCGGTGAAGATAAGGACACAATATTTTTTAAAGTGTCAGCTGGTTAGTGTCAGTGAAAGAGCAAACGCTGCCCTTGGGCCCGGGTTCTAACCCAGACACACTGGCTGCCGGTCCGCCTCTTGGTTCTGAGCAGTGCACCCAGCAGGCCTGGGGGACGAGGCCATACCTGGTGCAGGTGACACTGTGTGTACCGAGGTGCACATGGTGTGATTGCCCATCCCCAGGGTGGCACCTGCATTCCACAGAAGCACTGCTGGGCAGCAGCACCAGTCAACCTGTGTTGTCACAACTGCACAACTGAGCAGCCACCGAGGCTGGGATGGGCAGGATCGAGTACCTGCCCACTCGCCCGCCTGGGCCTGCCCACTTGCTGGACTCTGTGCTCCACATGGCTCTGGGGAGAAGGTGGGACCCCAGCCTCTAATGCAGCGGTTCTCAACCTGTGGGTCACGACCCCTATGGTGGTCGAAAGACCCTTTCACAGGGGTCCCCTAAGACCATCCTGCATATCAGATATTTACATTACAATTCATAACAGTAGCAACATGACAGTTATGAAGTAGCAACGAAAATAATTTTATGGTTGGGGGTCACAACACGAGGAGCTGTATTTAAAGGGCCAGAAGGTTGAGAACCACTGCCCTAGGGCCTCAGAAAGCAGCAGGCGGGAAGGCAGCTCGAGACCCACTGCCTTTCCTGCCTGCGATTCCAGCATCTCACCAGAGAAGGGCTTCTCTCTCTCTCTCTCTTAAAAAAATGTTTTTATTGTGTTTTTTTTTAGAGAGAGGAAGGCAGAGGGGAGCGAGGTAGAACATCGATGAGAGAGAAACATCATCAATCAGCCGCCTCCTGCATGCCCCCTGCTGGGGATTGAGCTTGCAGCCCAGGCTTGCGGGGAATCGAACCTGTGACCTCTTGTTTCCTAGGTTGATGCTCAACCACCTTATACAACCCTAGGTGAGCGGAGGGCTTTTCTCTCGTGGAGGCTGCAGCCTGGTTGGAGGTGAAACCTGCCACGATGGTCGAGAGGCCACTGAACGGCCTCATGTCACTTAGTGTTCAGTGTGTGCACGTGTCACTGCAGACCTGAGCGTCAGCTGCAGGGGCTGCTAGCCGGGGCCCGAGACCTGAAGATGCTGGGTTCTGGGAGACATCTGGCCTCAAGGGCTCTGGGCCTGCGTTTCTCAGCTCCTGGCGTGGAGAGGTCAGTGCGGAAGGACGGAGTGGAGCCCACGGTGGGCGGTGTGTCAGGTTCACAAGGACTTGGGGTGGAGTTGCGAGGGGCACAAGCAGAGCCCGCCTTCCGAGGGCCTGTGTCCTGCTGCGCAGAAGGTGGGGGATGGGTGTGAGCACCTGAGGAAGGCCAGTGCTGAGAGGGACAGCCCCAGGAAGGAGTGTCCACGCCTGGCCGGGGACCATCTCCCTGGGAGGCAGCCTTTATCCCGAGGTCTGCGTAATGGGAACAAGGCAGCCCGGTGAAGTCCTAGTGGGTAAGTGGTAGTTTTCCAAGCAGAAATGACACCAGGGTGGCGGTGCAGGCTGGGTGGAGCCTGGCATCTTGAGGAGCCGTGTGGTCAAGTGCGTGGGCACTGGAAGCCGAGTCCGCTCCCGGGCGTTTGTCTGCAGGCAGAGTGTTGAGGGGTAGGGGTGTGGTGGGAGGTCCCAGGAGCGAGCCTGGCCTGGCTGTGCTCCAGAAGGACCACTGGCTGCTGGCTGGGGGGTGCGGGGGGTTTGGGAGGGCAGGGCATGGGGGAGCATATGCTTGCCGTGTGGCTGTTCCCTGAGTCATAGGAAGTTTGGGAGGTCTGACCGCCTGCTAGGCCTGGGTGTCCGCCTGACCACCTCCCTCAGTATGTGTCCCAGTTGAGCCTCTGCGAGCTGCAGCCAGGCCAGGTGCCCATTGTGCCCGCCTGGCAACGCTGGGAAGGAGGGGTGTTTATTTTTAACATCACGTCAGAGGATGAAACACGGTTCATTGATGGAGAGGCTGCGACTCCCACGTGGAGAGTGCAAGTCGGCTTTATTATCACAGTTATCAGCCAGCGCAGTCGCCCTCACCCACTCTCCAAGGTGGGGGCGGCGACCTCGGCAGGCACCCCAGTCAGCAACTGGCCTGCGTCCTGTCCAGGTGGCGGCAGGGCAGAGCAGGGCATTTGCTGGGAGATAGCAGGTGGCCAGCTGGCGACATCAGCAGCTGCACGCTCCCCGCTGGGAACCGGGAGATGGGGCCCCAGCGCAGCCAGTGTGGCCGTGCCAGGGGGTTGTCGGTGACCCTCAACTTACCAGGCCTCCCTTCCGCATGGAGAAGAAGGCAGGGTTTGTATTTAAAGAGAGATTTGATCAGGATAGTAAGGATAGAAAAAGTTGAAATTTCTGATTTTTAGTAGAGTCTGATGGGTTTCAAATCTTAAGTATATATATATGGGCATCCTTTCTGCCAAGCCATGCGGAGAGAACCTGAGGTGTGAGAGTCACAGCCCCAGCGGCCCAACTTTGGGTGGGAGTGTGGGCCCAGTACCCCTGAGGCAGCCTCAGCACGCGCTGGAGTCGGGTGGGGGAGGGGGAGTGCCTTCTAGGAGTCCTGGAGATTGGCAGAGGGGTTGGGAGGGACCACGGCTTGCCATGTGTGTGTGTCCCAGTGTCCCTGTGTCATAGGGACTGACCATGAGTCAGGCCAGCTGGTGCAGTGGAGCGGCTGAGAGCACAGCCTTCAGGGATCAGCTGCCTGGCCCCAACCCTGCCATCTCAGCCAAGGTGCTGGTTTCCTGCCTGTAGGACAAGAATGGAGACAGCTCAGCACCTGCCCGGCCCCTTATCCCTCGGGGTCTGAGGGCCAGGGCAGGGCAGGCTGTCTCTGTGCTTTGAGGTGTCAGCCCGGACCAGGCCCTCAGGGAGACCGTCATCTGGTCCAGAACCAGGCACGGCTCCCGCACGCTGGTCACCACTGCACCCTCCCCTGTCCAGTCCCGCCTGTCCATCGGCCACACCTGAGGCACGTTAGCCGGGCGCCTTTGCTTTCCGGCTCCGCGCTGGCCTTGGGGATGGCAGGCGGGGCCAGGTGCGTAGGCCTCGCGTCATGCAGCACTGCACGCGGTCCCATGGGCCTACCGCAGGGTCTTAAACAGGAAAGAAGCCCGCCCAGCACGCTCACCCCCGGAGTAGCCATTAGACGGATTAAAAACTGCTGGGTTCCCATCAAAACGGGAGACGAATGGAAAGGAACAAAACTAATAATACTTTTACTGCCTTATTCATTAGGATTTTGAGTGGACAATTTTACATTTATAGAGATTGACTTTTGTTATAACAGTGTGACATGTTTACTATAAACAATGTTAAAAATGAGGAAAATGTGGGGAGAAAGAACCCCGTGGTTCCGTGCCCAGACTCATTAGCGTTTGTATTCTCTCCCCTGCGCCCGCTTTAGAGCAGCCCCGTGCGGAGTGCCCGGCGTGAGGGATGTTGTCCTAGCTCTTGATAAGAACGTCTCTCAGGGTGGCTCCCCTGGGTACGCGCGTGGGATCTGAGCTCAGCTGGAGAGGCTTGGCCAGTGGGAGGCGGGACACGAGCCCGTGTCAGGGGTGCTTCCACTTCCCAGGCCCTATGTGTTCGCACCCCGCCTCCTAACTCCGCGTCAGTCCCCAGGCATCTTCCCACTTCAGGTCACATTAGCGTCAACATAACTTAATGGTTAAACGACATTCCACTGTCCCATGTCACCAGATGGTTCGAAATAACTTCTTCCATACAGGTTGGCTTCCGGGTTAGATGCTCAGCACAGGGTCCCAGAGGTAGCCTGTCCCCGTTTTTTAAGTCCCTTTTAGACCAGCTGTCCAGTGGCATTCCAGAGAGGCTGTGCCCGCCCTTCATCCTGGCTGTGTGAGGGCATCTCCCCCTCTGCACCCTCCAGCAGTGGACATTTCCATCGCGATCACCTCCTACCAGCGTGGACTCTGCTGAAACGTGGGTCACTGTGCCCCGTAGCGGAGGCACACGCTCTCCCACCAAATCAGACCACGTCCATGTCTTCTGCTTAACCGAAGAAGGGAAGAAGGCATTCTGCAGTCTTGCAGAAGCTTCATGTCTAGCAGAAAATGAACTTGAAGGGCAGGCTAAGGAACCGGGAAGTGAATGACAGGGTGTCAAAGGCGGGGACACACTATATTGTTTGATATCTGCAAGTTCAGTAGTTTGTCACCCTTAACTCCTCCCTCCTTTCTTTTGTGTCTCTGTCACCACCTTAATGTCAATGAGGTTGTTAAAATGCATTAGAATAAGAAGCTGTGACACTTTGTGTCTGCCAGTCAGAATGCTCCTCCGCCCTCGGGCCTCGTTCCTGCGGGGAGCTGGCTGCCAGGGGAGCTGGCTGCCAGGGGCTCCCTCTGCCTGGAGGAACCTGCGGTCCCTGGACCACCTGCCAGCCCTGGAGACCCCGCTGCTGGCATCCTGCTTCAGACGCTTCTTCCTTTAAATTCTTAGAGAGATGGCCGCTGGCCCAGTTACGGAGGTGTGGCTTCCGTGGGGCTGACCACAGGGGCTGGTGGCTTTTGTGTGGGCTGGACAGCAACTCAGATTTCAGGGAAGGAAGAAGTGAGCCAGGAATGTTAAAGCCGGTCCTTGCCCTGGCTGACAGTGTTCCTCCCTTGTCACAAGCCCCTTCCCTCCCACCTGGCCCAGCTTGTTCAGAGGCCACTGCTGGGCTAGAGAAGGTTGGGCCTGTGGCCCCCGGGGGAGGCCGAGTTCTCGCTGGACACTGGCTAAATACCCGGTGTCAGGTGTGGAATGCGTGTCTCCTTACTCCTCTGGGTAGGTCCCGTGTTGAGAACGGAGGTGCAGATGGGTGGGGAGGGGTGGCTTCTACTCCAGGCTCATCACGGGTTTGTTACCCTCCCAGTGTAAGGTTTTATAGTGGCCTTTCCACAGTTACACAGAGCACTGTTTTCACTGGGATAGAGCAGTGGCCTGAACCCCTGTGAGACCATCTCTCGGGTGTGGGGGGCCTGGGACTTGCTGAGCACCTGGATCCTGTCCCCACCGAGCCTGTGGTGCAGGGAGCACTGAGAATGGTGCAGGGGCCTGGGGGTGGGGAAGTGAATAGCTGGGGATGGCGAGGTGGGTGGTGAGGGTGAGGGGCAGGTAGAAGCTGTGACAGGTGGCCTCTGTCGGGGAGGCCAGCACATCTGTCAGCACAGGGGCAACTGGGAACAGATGGCAGGGCAGTTCATCTTGATGGTAACCTGGCGAGGGGCTAGGGAGTTGTCTTCTCTGAGTAACTGCCAGTCACGCCTGTCAAGCCAGCAGGTGCCTTCCTGGAGGAGGTGGCTTTCCTGCTAGAGGCCAAGAAGAGCCTAGGATTCCTGACCGTGGGCTCGTGGATCTGTCCCAGTGCTTTTCCCCACAGCGCCGATGGGAGGACCGCGGGGGAGAAAGGTTGTGAGGCACCCTGAGCTCTTACATGCTGGACGGAAATGCTGTGGGGCGCTCGGGTCAATATACACACGGCGCGCGGGGCTCTGGCTGCGGCGTTGGAGGCACCTGGCCCGGCTCCGGGCCCGTGAATCTTAGCAGCTCCGAGTCGGAGAGGGGAGGAACGTGGCCTGGTGTGTTTAGGTCTCCGCAGTGTGGGCGCCGTTACCCAGAAGCGATTGAGGGCCTGTGCTCAACACCACCGAATGCTTGCCATCAAGTGCCCCTGTTTCTTTAAAAAATGTTTTTATTGATTTGAGAGAGGAAAGGAGAGAGAGAGAAGCGTCAAAGATAAGAAAGAATCAGTAATCGACTGCCTCCTGCACCCCGCCCCCCCACTGGGGATGGAGCCTTCAGCCCAGGCATGTGCCCTTGACTGGGAATCGCACTATGACCTCCTGGTTCATAGGTCAACAGGGCCATGGTTTATTTTGATTTTGTTTTCCTGACGGTGAGGTGGGAGCTGAGGATTTCTTTATTGTTGCTGTACAGGTCTCCAGTTGTTCCAGAAACATTTGCTAAAGACTCTCCTTCCTCCGTTGACTTGCATGTGCACCTCTGGCTCTGTTGTATTGATTCGTGTGTCTTTCACCAGCACCACCCCGTCCTTGGAGCGGCCGTAGAGTATGGGAGTCAGGGTGTGAGGCTTCCCACCTGCTCCCTTCTCAGAGGTGTTTGCTCTTCCGGTCCCTTTGCCGTCCATGTTAATTTTAGACTCAACCCCGATATCCTGCAGGGATTCTGACCAGACTCTATACGTACATTTGGGGGAAACTTACATCTTTCCATAAACACGAAACACACCTTGCGTTTGTGTAGGTCTGTGAGCTGCCTCCTCAGGGCTTTGCAGTTTTCAGTGTAGACACCTCGCTCTTAGGTTTTTTACTTCGTATCGACACGTCACCTTTTGGGGCTCGGGTCCTCTGTGAATGGAGACAGTTTCCTTTCTCGTTAATAAGTCTTTTGTTTCCGAGCCTCACTGTGATCGCTGGGAGGTGTATGCATGAAGCTATCTGGGTTCACTGAGGCTGCATCCGTTTAGGAATGTGCGTGGGGACCTGGCCCAGGGGGACGTGGTGGCCATTTCAGAGCCCTTTGCAGAGGCTGGCGCTCACCCAGGCCCTGCCCCATCCCTGCCAGCTGGGGTCACGCTATCTTTCCCTCTTAGAGGAACTGCCTGAGGCCACAAGTGATTAGCTTGCCCTGTGCTGGGGGCATTGAACCTGGGCCCCAAGGCCTGACCCTGGCTCCGGAGCTTTCTGTACCTACATGGCCCTGGGTGGTGGTAGAACCGCAGAATCAGCGGACTTCTGCTCTTCACATTTCACTAAATTGCTCTTATGCTGACCTTCTCTAGAAGTTCTGCGACGCCGTGGCTTCGGGTGGGGGATGTGTGGGCAGTAGCGTGGGGAGGGGGGGGCAGAGGCGGATGCCCTTCCTTTGCTGGTGGCGCTGTGCCCCAACCAGGGCTGGAAGGCCTGCTCTGTTCACGCTGGGCCTGGACGCTGCGTGGCTGGTTGGTGGTGCCTTTTAGAAAGTGATTTTTTCAACGTTATTTTAAGCCTTGTTCTCCTCCTCGTGGTTTTTACCCTCAGTGTATTGTGGATGCGAGGGAGAGTGAAATGCATTAGTGAATGGAGTGACGCCGGTTAAACAGTGACACTCACATTGACGCCAAAAGGCTCATGCGTGATTCGGTGGCTAGTCCTCGCGGACTTACTCTATTAGGCAGAGCTGATTGCGGAGCCAAGCGAAGCGTCGTCGCGAGTGAGGACTGAACAGTATCCGAAGCAGCACTGTTCGCGGTGAATGAGTTAGCCCGCGCTTGCCGCCTGCAAATACAAATGAACTATTTTGATGGAAGGATTTCGTGATACAGGTGATCCCCTCTCCTGTGTTACCCGCCGGCCCGATTTCGTTTGGAGGGCGGCTGAGCTTGAATTGCTCTTTTGGGTGAGGAATGTCAATGATGGCAATTCTTTGGCAGTGAAAATTCAGTTCATAGTGAGCGTCTCCTCCAAATACAAGTTTCTGTCCCTGGGCACTTGCTCAGGAGCCTCTGCCTAGATGTGCAGTGACCGCAGTGTCTGACAGGCCCACCATGGTTTGCGTGGTCCCCTCCCCGTGGAACCTGTGACGTCAGGGGCCCCCAGCCGGCAGAAAACGGAGCACAGGGCACGTGGCTTCACACATGTTGTTCCTCTCGCCTGCACAGCCTCCCCTTCTGGCTCATCCCTGTGAAGGCTGTTTCTTTCTCTAAAGCTCACCGTCATTTCTCCAGGGCGCCTTTCCTGCTTTCCCCTGCGGCTGCTCAAGCACCAAGCCCCAGCATGGCCTGAGGACATGGAGGGGAAGCTGCTGCAACCCTGGTTCACAGGAGCTCCGATAGGCTGACGGTCCCACACATGTGCACATGTGTTGTGTATCCAGTGATGTGCAGATATGCATGCGTGCACACACACATACGCACACATGCACGCACGCACTGTAGGCAACTCCAGAGTAAATGTTTGCAAAACTCCAGGACAGGCCTAGGGCTGGAGCTGTTTAGTGAGCCTGAGAAGCAGAGTGAGTGAATGAATGAGCAAATGAATGAATGACTGAGTGAATGGATGAATGAGTGCGTGAGCAAATGAATGAATGAGCGAATGAGTGGGCAAATGAATGAATGAACGGAGAGTCCAGGAATGGCTTACCGAGGGGAGGCAGCCTGACTCAGAGGAAGGGGAGAGAGGGAAGGAGATTCAAGGAGGCTCATCCGCGGGTGTGCAGTCTCGCAGGCCCTGAGCTGACACCGAGCCCATGAATGTCTAGCAGGTGGGCCTGTGGGAACTCGTCTCCAAGTGACAGCCCAGTGATACCCCCACCCCTGCACCTTAGATATTAAAGACTCTGAGAGGTGACCAGGGAGAGGAAATGAATTTTCCCTTCTCGCCGACTGATTTCAATCTCAACTCATTAAGGGCTGACCCAGGAGTCTTCTAAAGCCGAGGAGGGCAGCAGGGCAGGGACGGGACAGACGTGCCCTGTGTGCTGCCTCGTTGGCCCTGAGCTTCCTGTGTGTGACACCAATGCCACCCACGGCGTCGTGGCCGTGGCTGCTCAGGGAGGTGGGCCAGGTGCTCCCTGTTCTCTGGTCTAGTTCCAGCCCCTTGTTTTATTTAAAAACTGGGGGCCCGGTGCACAAAAATTTGTGCACTCGGGGGAGTCCCTCAGCCCGGCCTGGGACCCCTTGGAGGATGTCCACCTGCTGGCGTGCCTGGCCAGCCTGGGTGAGGGCTGATGGCTGTCTGCAGGCTGTCTCTGGGCCTGTGTCTTTGAGTAGACTCAGTCCCTCAGGTTACCAAGTCTTCTGCCACCCCGTCACGTGGCAGACACCCCTCTAGGGCTGGTGAGTGAATGGATGGGTGAACGAATGCTATTCTGAATAACTTGCATAAATGAAGTGGTAAGAGAGCAGGCTGTATGGCCACATGGCTCTGTGTTCATGTCTTGGGTGTGCTGCTCCCAGGCCATTCACCTGACTGCTCTGAGCCTTGTTTATGGAAACAAGTGTGGCCCAGTGGTGGAGCGTTGATCCATGAACCAAGAGGTCATGGTTTGATTCCTGGCACATGCCTGGGTGCAGGCTCGATCCCCTGTACTGGGTGTACAGGAGGAAGCTGACCGATGATGTTTCTCTCTCATTGATGCTTCTCTCCCTCTCCCTCCCCTTCTCTCTAAAAGTCAATAAACACGTATTTAAGAGCAGTAGGGTTCATGTGCACAGGTCACTCGGCATAGAATTCGGCACGCAGTAGGCACTCAGTGGCAGGCAGCCTCTGAAAAGGCCTCTCGTTTTAGTTCGCCCAGTCACCGAGTGCCTAGAAATGAGTAATCCTCTCCTCTAGTGCCTTGCCCGCGACTGCTGGCTGTGACCGTCTGTCCTCAAAGCCAGGGCTGTGCCATGCTCCGAGGGCCTGTCTTGGCAGAGGACGCGTTGCTTCCATGACGCTGTCTCGGAGACACTTGAACATCCCATCTCTTGCCTTCGACCTGCTTGGTGGTCTTAGCAAAACATTTCCGTTTTAGGCAGCCGGAGGCTTTCTCTTCAATCAAGGAAGAAAGGCAGCGAGACTCAATGATTTCACAGCCCTTTTCTGCGCTTGATTTTCACAAATTAGACAGTTATCTTCTCTATAATTACATCTTTTTCTGGTTCTCGACAGAGCAAAGAAACCTCCAATTCCAAGAAAATAGAAACAGACGATTCCTTCTTTGTTCTGTGGTACTTGACAGTATCTGTCTCCCAGCTCCCAGCGATGTCTACTACCTCACTCCCTGGTGGTGGCGTTTAATTTTACCCTAAAAAGGCAACCACCCAGCAGAGCTAACGCGGCAGCCTGCTGCTCACCAGGTCGGGCTGTGCAAGGCCAGCACTGAGAATCTGTTGGCTATCAGGACTGTGAGGGAGGGCTGGCTCCATTTGTCTGTCAGTTCATTCACTCCCCCGTTCATTCCCTCAGTGTTTCCTGACCAAGGACCACACCTTATTCACCTTGTTCTAAGCATGACGCTGCCACAGGAGAGACGCTGCCCAGGGCCACGCGGTGGGAGTGATGGCCTTACCCCGCACACCGCAGCCTCACCCATGTGAAGCCGCCTCCTGTAGGAACGAGCCACTTCGCGAGGACTGACGCCATGTTTTACATGTTTGCAGGCCCTGGAAGCCATCCTGAACTTCAGGTACTCCGGAGGCCCAGGCCACGCGGAAGGCTACTACAGGGACCTGTCCCTGGGGCTGCGCGTGGAGGTGGAGCCGTCGGTGTTCTTCACGCGAGTCAGCACTCTGCCGGCCACGAGGTAGCTGTCGCTGCATGTCCCTTGTTCCAGAGTCCCTGCGTGTGCAGTTCCACCTGGATGGTCACCCTGGCCCCTCCCTCCAGGTCTGGCCCTCACCCCAGGCTGCTCAGATGCCCTGGGTCTCAGGTCCTCATCCAAGAAGCAGCCTCAGGCATTTGGGAGTGAGTGGGGGTCCCCCACATGCATCCCATGCTGTAGCAGTCATGCTGACATCGCCACTTGCCATGTGTGTGAGTGTGTGAGTGTGTGAGTGTGTGTGTGTGTGAGTGTGTGTGTGAGTGTGTGTGTGAGAGTGTGTGTGAGTGTGTGTGTGTGAGTGTGTGTGTGTGAGT